>JAAAKO020009532.1:0-18255 GCA_010015015.2 Bolitophila cinerea | reverse complement strand
CTGTGGATAAATTTGATTAATTAGGTATGTAATATTAGAATTTGATTAGATGTAAATTCAGGGTGCATTATTATGTAATAATATAGTCTATCCCCTTTGTATATAACAACAGATAAAAGAAGTTACGTTAATGCTGTAGAAATGCGCATTTTTCGACTATTCAAACCTCTTCAGTACAGCTGTTGGGAATGTCTTGCAAGTGATTCTACGTTAAGATATTAAAATTATGGTTATAGCGAGAAAAGGCTAAATTTGCACTTACATTTTTGTACTGTCCTTAGTTGCTAACGGCGGCGCAAAAGAATCTCGTACAATCGAGCAAATAATATCACGATGTACCCACACGGGAACCTATTGTCATTGCAATTTGTATTAGTTTCGCATTTTCTTCATCACTTTAAAGATGACAGATGACAGCTAAAATATATAATATTTGACACAGAACTCACATAAACGCTGCGTTATATACTTGAAACAAAGTTCTAAAACTGCGTTCGATGTTCTTGAACCCAGTTCGGTGTTATGTGCTTCAAACCTGCATTTTGGTGTGAAGAAATGACCGAGTTCTAAAATAAGTTTGGACCAAGTTCGTTGTTCGCACCGGGTGTTAGCCTGAACTCGGTTCGAACGACTTTGAACTTAGATGAAGAAATCGGCCATAACTGTCGTTTGAACCGAGTTTGCGCTAACACCCGGTTCGAAGAACGAACTTGGTTCAAACTTATTTTAGAACTCGGCCATTTTTTCACATTAAAGTGCGGCAAAGTGCGGCAGAAGGGCGCGGGAGCTTTTCTACAGAAATTTACCTTAATTGGCAACAATTTATCGCAATAACTAAATGAAGGCACAAAAGGCACTCTCAAATAAAAATATAAATTAAAGAAATTATTGCTTGCATTTTTTTAATAAATCTTTTAAATTCAAAATGACGTTTTGAGTCCAACCGCATTTGGGGAACTGTGAAACTGTTCATTAGCACCTTTCATCGCTCACTCTCCGTCTTCCATTATTCCATCGTGATCATCGGCGAATGGCGATTAGATTGAGGTGTTGTGCATAATTCGACAAGGGTCGACAAACCGACGGGAAATCGTAATTCTAGCACACCGTTTTAATTGGGTGAAGAAATAAAAATGGTAAATACTTAGTTCAAAGTACAAAAACTGCATTCGATCTTCGTTAACACACCCAAATCCGAGTGCCAGGGAAAAGAGAGTTATATCTGAGTCATGTGCTACAGACCGAGTTCAAACATAAAAAAGTCAGTGAAGAAATGGATCGAAGTGCTAAATCAAAGTGTTATCGCTTCAAACCGAGTTCGAACTTGGTGAAGAAATTGGCCGTAAGTGTACTACGCGCCTTAAACTTTTATCAAGTCGAAAGTTGTCTGTCGAAATTTCGACCCTAACCTCTTTAAAGATGCACATATCTGGGGAAAATTTTATCTGACGAGGAAGTAAATGGTGAGGTAAACAAATAGGCAAAGGTATTAGTTCTTTGACCAAGGCATTCAAAATTGATCCCATGTCTCACTATACTTTCATTGAAAGGAATATCAACTACGTGCAAAAATAGTTCACATGAATCAGGTTTTATAAATACATTTTAGAAAATCAACAAATCATCTAATACACCTAGGTCCGAGTTCTTCACTCACTTCAAAAACACTATACAGCGTGTCTTGCTGCGATGTCTAGCAAATTAGAATGTAGTCTATAATTATTATTTATATAGAACCCGTTGCGACGATTTAAAACAACAGACAACTTTTTTTTATTTGTTTTATTTTTTTTGCTTTTTATTGCGGCGTAAGTACACCCCCATTTTTAATCGTCTCCTGTTTGTTTTATTGTTGTTTTTTTGGTTTTCGTTGATAATAAACCGATCTTTCTTCTATAGCGGTTCAATGGCTCAGCGTCCACGAACCAAAATAAAAAATTAAAAGAAGAAGAAGATAAATATAAATAATCTGTTGCGCACACTTGATGGTCAAGACATCAAAATATGTTAAAATCCTTTGTATAAAGCCGTTAGGAGCCTATTTTGGCTCTTTAACTAGATACCATTCTAACTTTAGACGAGCATACTTTAGAACACCGATCCGGTGTCTAGAGATCAAGAAAGAGGTAAATAAATACAAATTTCCCCGGACATGTGTGTCTAACCTTCAGAGTGAAGAACTTGGGCCTTACTTTCTGGGCATGCCTCGTAGTCTACTGGTCTACACCGCCATGATCAATATTTTAAAATCACTTTTTTTGAACTCATTGATTTAAAAAAAATGAATTAACTTTGACAAAGGTTTATTTCAAAAAAAAAATGGTACAACTGAGAATTAACTTGGGAATCAACATACTGATCGCCAACAGTGAAAAATCTTTCAATTTAATTATTTGTATTAATTTTCATGTAATTGCCCCTAATCATTTTCTGGCAATAAATTATTATATTTGGAAATAAACTATGTATTATTTATGAACTCTCATATTTAAAATAACGTACAATATAAAAACATATAACTCTTGAAAACCATTACGCTTAAAACTCGTTCAGCTGAATATTAACGGAAATTCTGATCGTAGAATCGTACTGATTTTTTGACGACTTGCAGTTTGTTTATTCAAATTACAGTAACTCTGAGAAAAAAACCGAACAGAAAAAAATCAGTACAGTAATTTAAAAAAAAAAAAATTGTTTCACGAAAAAAATAACGATTATCAATTTGCCATGAGTATGTGTTGAGTTTTAATATTGCAGTTTACAGGCATTAGAATAATCAGGTTTGCTTTTAATTGTTGTAAATATGTAAAATTTTCGTGAAAGTCAAAAGCTGTGGTGTTTTTTCTACTAAAGTAGTTTTGTTTTTTTTCAGGTTCGCCGAATTGGCGTTGTCGGTATGTATGTATAGAGTTGGTTTTCAGGAAATTCCAAATAAGAATTCTTGAGATTTTTTTTTTTAAAGAAAATTTTTTGATCAGGGCAAAATTCGCACTAAAACTTTTTTTTCGCAATATATGAAAAAAACATATCGAGACTTATGCTACGATTACACGAACTGTAAAAAGTAGCAGTTAATGCTGTCTTTCTGCCGCAGTTGGCGACAATTGCCTTGTACCCGCTTCGACAGTTAACGACAGTTGGCGACAGTTATCTCAACTGTCGCAGCCAAAATGTAGCAGTTTGTGTAATAAAATTGCGTAGTTGCAACTGTGGGTTATTATTTCACAATTTTCAACTGAGACTTTGGCAACTGCTATTTCCAAAGTCACCGTTACCACAAATATCCGCACATGGCTACAGATTAAAATCAAATTATTTATACTGAAATTTATTTGTTTGGTTAAAAGTTATTTTCAGTATGTTTCAAACTTAAGACAACTCTTAAAAAATATGACTTCCAAACTAAATTTTCATATCAGGCTTTTTGGCATAAGGCTTTTTAAGATTGGGATTTAATTTCGTTTAAATTTAATGGTCTTCGAAAAATATAGGTCGGCTTCCCAAAATATTTCCATCAGCCTCTTTGTCTTGAGGAAAAAAACTAAAAAAAATATCAATTCCTCCCTAAATATTCCTATCAGACTTTTGGCATGGCTGATAGGATCCTTCCAAAGAATATATGACTTCATCAATTATTTTCAAGAGTTTTTTTGATATATAAATATTTTAAAATAAGATCGTTATAAAGTATTATTAAAGTATTATTATAAATTCCTCTATCCGTAATTTTTAAAGTTTATTTTCCTAAAAAATGTGTTTGTTGTAAGAAGTAATATATGTTTAGGTGTATCCTCAATACCCTTTAAACGATGTTTTATATAATATAATTCCACCAGTCATATACCCAAAAGTCTGATGGGAATATTTAAGGAGAAAGTCATATATTTAAAAAAAAAGAATCATCCTCAAGACTTAAAAATGAAGTTGGCCCAATCCCATGCGAATTTAAAAGTGGTAAATTGATAGGTTGCGATGAAACCATATTACTTCATTAAACAAGCTGATATTAAACTGCTACTTTTGAAAGTTGAGTCTCAGTTGAATATGCTCAGTTGACTGTTTAGGTGATTACATATTATTAGCTAAAAATAAAATGTTGAATTATTATAATTTACTGTCTAACTTTTTATACAAAAAGCAATGAAAAAATATATACTTTGTTAAAAAAAATATATTTTTATTATATTTTTTACATTGATTTTATGGTTTCTACTATTATCTATTTTTCAAGAAATCTCGTATCCCGAATTTCATTATTTTAAACGTTTTGGGCATCCACGAAACTCGAGATTGAGATTTCTCGAGAAAAACTTAACTATATATATACTTTATACATAAAAAACAACCAAAATTACTTATAGTATATAAAAAGATGCGTAATATTATTATAAATACGTTTATTTTGCAAATTTAAAATTAAAAATAGAAAATCTTTTATTATTAAAAACTGAGAGAAAAAATGGATTAAAAACCTGGCACCTTTCGAACATACTTATTAGTTATTAGCTATATTACGTATTCCTGGGAAGTTTCAAGCATTTAATTAAAACAAACAAAAAAAACAATAACAACAACAAAATCGCACGCAACTTACAAAACGCACATATAAATCAAAACATTTATTATTTCTGCAATCAGCTTTTGGGATTAAAATTTATTTGAACGCCTCTAAAATATTTGTTCTTATCTGTTTTCTCACAGTCGAATAAGCTCATTGAATTTGAAATGCGACGGTGGCGGCGCGGCGGGGGTTCCGGCTCCGGCGGAGTACTGTCGTGCTGGCGGGAGGCTGAGAGACTTTCTACTGGCGCTTATGCAATGCGTATAAGTTCTCTATACTCTACATATAATATGCTATATTACATAAATTCTGGTTTATATACTTTGCGTACGTTCGGGTACGTGTGTTTTATCATCATGCCTATTGTCTTTGTCTATATTGCAATTGTGCTATAGAATATGTGTATAAATATGGATGTAACGTGTGCGGGATGTGGGTGTGAAACGTAAATTTGAGCTCGGTTACCTGTTTTCGATTGAAAGAACTCGATGTTTCTAAATGCCATGCAAGCGTAATGCTAAATGGGACTTTTGAAACATTTTTCACAATTTATTCTCTTTCTGTCATCGTCCTGTACCTGGAAAAAAGGAAAATGTGCATGTAATATATATACGAGTATTTATATATTTTCATAACAATTCTCATTACACGCAAGCGATATTTATAGAGTACTTTTGACCCCTATTATTATGCTCTGAATAGAATCAAAATACGAAAAGCGGCTTATGTCTCCGATATATAAGCGCCACTGTGTTTATATTATATTATATAAATGTTGTCTGTTTTTAATCCGGGATTAATCCGATAACAATATGATTAATAGCCAGGCAAAATAATATTATTATTTATTATCGGCGGTTGCTGTGCGGTGTGACTCGGTTGTGGACGGTTTAAATAAATAATCGATTTGTATAATTGTTTGTTTGTTTGTGTATGTTTGTAAATGTTGACGGGAATAGGGTGTTGTCAGGAAGCAAAAAACTGAATTTCATTATTCTTTCGATCATCATACTCAAATGTTGTAATCTTGCTTAGCAATCTTATACCATCAAGGAAAAAACGTCAGATTTACTACCCATTCAAATCCAACAAATTTACGATCTAATTCATAGATTATGATTTGCAAAAGAGAATCAATTGGTTTAGGTGAAAATTAAAAAAAATACTATTATATTTATTTCCACCTTTTATTTTATTAAAAAATGGGGTACACCAAATTTTAATTTATAAAAAATGATATTAAAATGATAATGAATAAAAATGATATTAATGACAAAATCGTAATTAGGTATTTTGTAAAACTGAAATTTCGGAGTTACGCCTGTATTCTTCACTCGTTTATAAAAATGGATTAAAAGGTGGTTATTAAATCAAAATAAACCAAAAACATTTTTTAAAAACCAAATCGGTGTTTTTCACTTACTCAGGTATATTTTATAATTTCCGGTTAATGCATATCATCAGTGGTTAGGACTCGCAAACCATCTTTGATCGACGACGATAAGGCCAACACATCGTTCAAATAAAATAAAGCGCATTGTTAAACACCCAACAATAAAAAAAAAAAAATTAAAAAATATATATTTTTTTAAAATGAAAAAAATGGATAAACCATACGAAATCGTCCATTTAAAAATGTATGTGGTTTTTTAGATTTTTTGTATAAAATTTATCCAAATAGTTAAAAATAAATGCTTCAAGCCCAACTTCCATGAAAAAGAAGACTTCGTCATTGCCACTGAGTGAGCCTATTGTGTTATAATCTATAACCCGTAGTCTAGACTAGACTCGTTCGACATCCTTAAACCTATCCGATCACTTTACGAACTCTACAATCTTAATAAAAGGAATATAAGTGGAGTCAAGTGCTATCTAGCACCTTCAGGCAGTGAGCCGTTATTGAGGATACAGCAGTTACTCTCGAACTAGATATCGATCAATTTTTGATGACTCGCACACATTTTTGGAAACCGGGTTTGTTAGCTGGCCATATAGAAAAGAAGTTGGAATATTGAATTCCAACTCCACAAAATCCTACTTTAGGAGAACTGTCGGTGTACCACACTCTCCGATACATACATTTTCCTATCAAAGCAAAACCCCTGAAATAAATAAGTCTAACGGCATCCAAAATTCTGGCCAAAGAATGATGATTTTGCTCCAGTTGGAGGCATGACCATACGATGATGACTTTTACCATCGAATGAGATATAACCTTTGTCCGCCTAGCATCCGCCTCGCAGAAAAAACTTTCAAAGCTAATTCTTGGGATGCTGATTCTCATTATTAGTATTTACTGTCTAATTTTTAGAAAAAGAGTTTAAAATATATTTTTAATTCGAAATTTTGAGAATATTTTCTCAAAATTCCATTTAAACAGCCCCTCAAAACCTCTATGTCATAATAACAGAGAAAATTGTATTATAGCACACATTTTTTCATTAAATTGATCGTCAGAATACGAAAATACGTAACTTCATACGTAAATTCTAAAAAACATAAAAGTTTTATTAAAGATTTCGCCAGAATATAGTCATTAATCTAATTAGGGTTTTTTTTTGTTTTTTTTTTTAAACCAGTAAATACGTTTTTTGGTTTTAAATTCGATTAGTCGGGTTTAAAATTAAACCAGATTAAAAATCGGAATTTACAAGGCAAATATAGATATTTTTAAATCTTGCTTTTAACTTTACATGATATTTTTATATAACCGTCGATAAATTTTTGTACACCTTTTGAACTCATTTGCACTTATTTGATCTAGCTGAAACCAACAAACAATAGAAAATAAAATTTTAGAATCTTTTCCCTCACTTATTTGAGATATCTTTATAAAACAGTCCAACGCTAAATTAAGGTATTTTACACCACGTTACACATCAATAACAATACTGGTGTAAAAAAAATGTCGAAAACATCTACCGTGATTTTATTGTTTTACAGTCTCTTAAAATTTCATAAGATGAGAATGTCTTCTTAAAATTTGAGTATAAGTCCGAACTTAAAACTACCAAAACTGCAAAAATAAAATCCTTCCCAAAAAAATCATTTACATTATAATTTAAAAAGGCTAACATTTTTCGCCCAACGAAAAAAATATTTTAATCCTCCACATAAATTAAAATTTACTAACAAAAAAATTGATTACCTTTAAAAAAGCGCTTTTAATATAACATCACCTTCCATGTTTGCAACTAAAAATTAAAGTTGTATGACTTTTATAATAAGGCACATTATATTTTTTGACTTCTCAAAAAATGGAGCGTATTATTCTCTCGATTAGAATAATTATTTTTGGTAAATTAAATTTTTGCAATGGACGTTTTTTCTCTTAAATATCTTTTAATAGATTCCATTCAATTTAAATAAATTTACTAATACCAATTAATTTAAATTTTCAATTATTATTATATATTGTTTGTCAGGGCGATCAAAAAAAAAACAAACTAAACATTAGGTTTTACTCCCTGATGAATTTTTTTAAAGTCAATGCCTTAATTTATATTTATTTATTTAGCCAAAACGAAATTTTAACTTACCTTAAAAGTAGTATAAATATTTTTAATAATATAAATGGCCAACCTTTTTTACATACAAATTGCACAAATTTTCTATGATTTATGTTTTGGGCAAGTTTGTCAGATTGTTAGTTGCGTATGGTCTTCCCCAAAAAAATGCCAATAAACTGCACTTATATATTTTATAATTTATCTTAAGTGTTTATATACTATTTACTTATTTATTGAATATCATTTCATATTTTTTTATTGTATAAAAATTCTTGTATGAATATTGTTCAAGAACTATTAAAAACCGGAACAAAGATTATAGATTAAAAGAACCTAACCGAAGCTTCAAAAAATATGGAACCGAACCAAACCTAAACCCCCAATATCTCTGAGTTCACATGCTATATTTTAAATATAATATATAATGTTGTCAAAAAAGTTAAGCGGTATTATCGCTAGGTGTCGTTGCAAGCGCGTAGTTCTAGTTGTATTCATCGCTTCGGGTCATGCTAGCTTGTGTTGCTAGCTAAAATGTTTACTGAAAGTTTGTTGTTTGGTTCAGTCGTTCGTTAGATATAGCGTCGCAAACATGGAGCAAAATAAAGAGAAAATCCGGCATATTTTATAGTACTTCTACGACAAAGGCCAAAATGCATCTCAAGCCTCCAATAAAATTTGTGCAGTTTATGGACCCGATGCAGTTTCCAATTTCTACCGCACAACGATGGTTTCAACGTTTTCGTTCTGGTGTAGAAGTGGTCGAAGATGCGCCACGCTCCGGAAGACCTGCCGTCGAAAACTGCGACAAAATCGCTGAATTGGTCGAGAGAGACCGGCATAGTAGCAGCCGTAGCATCGGCCAAGAGCTGGCATGAGTCATCAAACCGTTATAAACCATTTGAAAAAGCTTGGATTAACAAAGAAGCTCGATGTATGGGTGCCGCAGGAATTGACGCAGATAAACCTCTTTGACCGAATCGTAACAAAATCGACCCGTTTCTGAAACGGATGGTGACTGGTAATGAAATGTGGGTCACTTACGACAATTTGAAGCGCAAACAGTCGTGGTCGAAGCACAGTGAAGCGGCCCAGGCGGTGGCCAAGCCCGGATTGACGGCCAGGAAGGTTCTGCTGTGTGTTTGGAGGGATTTGCAGGAAATCATCCACTATGAGTTGGTCCCCTATGGTCAAACGATCAATTCGGACATCTACTGCCATCCACCGTATAGTCCGGACCTGGCACCAAGTGATTACCACCTGTTTCTGTCCATGGCGAACGAGCTTGGTAGTTGGAAGTTGGCCACAAAAGAGGCCTTTGAAAATTGGCTCTCCGAGTTTTTTGCCAATGGGAAAGCGAGCTTCTATAAGAGGGGCATTATGAAGTTGACATCTCGTTGGGAACTAGTCATCATATTTGACTTAAATCGGATGATTGTAACCAATTTTATGAATAAATGAAAATTCAATTAAAATACCGCACTTTTTTTTACCGGACTTTTTTGACAACCTTATATACCTAAGTCAATGAAATGTATTTTCAAAACGGCTCTAACAGAGACGTAAAATAAACTAAACTTTGTTAGATTATAAGGATAATTTTGTAATCTTTTCGGCAATAAATTAAATTAAATGATATAGCTCAGTACAAAAAAGCACATTAGCATGATCTGACCCAGTTGTGTAAACCTGTGCATCATGATCATGAATGTCTATGTTCCCAGTGAGTGGGATTAAAGGAGAGATTTTTTTTTTAATTTAACTATTATGTTTGTCGGTAATATTTATTTCAAATAAACCCTCTATAACGGGTATGTTTCACTATTTATAAATTATATATACATATAAATTAAGTAAAATGTCTGTCTGTCTGTTTGGTCGTATAGGCGTCCAGACGGGTAGGTATAGAAGGCTAAAATTTCGTATGTGGATAATGGGCCACCCAATTCAGGACATAAAATAGGTAGGGGCAGATGGATGGCCGTTTTTAGGGTAGAAGGGGTGATAGGAAATTGCTTATATTGTGCTCGGGGTAGGTTGTGGATGGTTGATAATATTTTTGCCAGATGCCCAATAGAACCACATTTATAGCGTTTGAAGGTAAGTAGAGGTTAAATAAAGATTTATATAAGCTATAACTTGGGTGGGGTGTCGCATACAGATGTATGATGGATTACAGGTTGCGTACTGTATCTATGAAGCGAATGCAGAAAACCGCAGTGCATGCGATGTATACCGGAAATACTGTAGCGAGTTTCAGTTAAGTGGTATTTAAAAAAAACTTTACGGCCAATCAGGTGTCAGCCAATCGTGATTCACCAATCGTACATAAATATTCGATTTTTAACATTTATTTTACAAACATTTGAAAGCAAAAACATCTTTTAAAAATAGAAAAATAGCAGCGATAAGCAAACAAATAATTACAATTATTACAAAAAATGGCATTGTCGTTTTTGCTATTTTGCAATCGAAATTCAGCCAAACTTGATTTGTTAAAACGTGATAGTTTAAAAATCTATAATCTATAATCTTGGTGCAGATTTAAAACTGATACATTATAACTTTTGTTGTATTAAATTTTTTTTTAAATTAAATTTTTTCACATAAATTTTAAACCCCAGCATCTATCTAAATAAAATGCACATTAACTTATTTAGGTGCATATTTTTTTGGATAGCGGATTTATTTTATGTCTATTTTTAAAAGCTCTTAAACTGGATTTGACAGCCAAGACGAGTTTTTCTAGTAAATTATCTTACAGAAGCGATGATATTAATTATTCTATGGTATTCTTTTTTTATATATAAAATAATATTTAAATGAATATAATAGCTATCGTATGAATCAAAAAAATATATCCTCGATATTAGACGTGGACCTTGCGTCCACGCTATTTGCTATTTTTTATTCAAAAAACCATTCATACAAAACTAGCCTTAAGCCAACGTACGAGTACGACAATAATTTGACACATCGTCGCCATCTCTGTGCGAGAACCGAAACTAACAAATCTACATTATTGCACTACTGTCAAGTCAAACGTCAAAATAACATAAACACCAACATAGATAAGCAGTATAGGGCATAGCACAGCATAATATATTATAGATAGATAGACTACACAAACCAGTCTACCGACGAAAAAACAATTTATTTACATTTTAAGTAAACTCAAAAAAGTTATTTACTATGTTTTCTCTTTGTTTCGTGTGTTTTAACCGTTGCGCACTTAATTCGCACAGTGGTTAAGGAAGATTGTCGGTGTGGGATTTATTGTTACGCATTCGCACACAGCTGTTGTTTTTCTCCGAATATATATTGGTGAGCTTCATTAATAATGGAAAATGCAATGTGTTACGTGGATTTTCTTTGCAGGTAGCGGGCCGGGTTTTGTTTTGAAATGGCGTCCACTATGCAATTGGAGTTTGCCCAGGCCATGTCGGATTTCAAGACAATGTTTCCGGACATGGACAAAGAGGTCATTGAGGCTGTTTTGCGTGTAAATCAGGGCGCTGTAGACGCTACAATAGATCAGCTGTTGGCGATGAGTACTGATAATCAGGTGAGTGTAGAAATCATTGGAAATTAGATTATGTTGAAATGTATTAAACTTATAGAACGAAAAGTTACGAAACGAACTAGAAACTCCTGGTAGCAAAGCTCTTCTGATCGCTCCGATCGAGCAAGATTCGACACACAATTCTCTGTTGAGCACATCACCTGTTACAACAATAAACACGGCACCAAACAATACAGGAGCTTCACCAAAAATAAAGAAAATCACCTTAGGAATAAATCAGAATTCTAGTCCAATGCATGTGACCGATGGTGCTGCTGCTATAGGCCAAGGTACCAAAAAGTGGAATCCACCAATTCTAGGACCATTGCCACCAGGTTTTTTGCGTTTAGCCTCATCAGATGTAAGCATTAAATTAAATTGTATGTAATTTAATAATTTTATTGAATTTTCTACAAGCAGATACGCAGCGAGTACGACATTCCAGACGAACAGTTTGCCATGATGCTCCAGAACGAAGAGTTTATGAACGAGCTACGCTGGAACCAAGAGTTTATGCTGGCCCTGGAGAAGGAACAACGTGATAAAGGTCGAGCCGAGGAAGATGTCGTATTTAAAGAACGACTAAAGCACATGGGCAAAAAGTCCCGAAAGAAGTTCTTGCAGCTGGCGCGTGTCTTCACATGGCAACGCAACAAGAAACCGGGTGCGGTACGACATCCAGACTCGTTACTGCTCCAGGAGGAGCACAGCGAAGACGACGAACCAAAGAAAATGAAAAAATAGACTATACTGTTCTTTGCCCTTCTCCTTCAACAAACAGATTCTTTTTATGTTAATACTGTATGCGTCGCAGACATATGATCAGCAATAATCTTAATTGGATGCATGATATTTATCTATACTTTGGACATGGTTTATTTACGTTTACTCAGCGTACTCAGCGATCAGTAAGAGAATACCTTCAAGACAATGTTATATTATTATTTATGAAAAATATCTTTATTTTATGTTCGATTGTAACGGTAATCGTAATGGTGGAGATTTTATTAGGGCTACAAAATGTTTTGTAAACGCAATATTTATATATAAGTCCTTTTTATCCCTTTGTGGGACACAGGTCACGCAATATTTAGTTATGTATTAATCATTTAAAACGAACTGCATACTAGTCAAATGGTTTTAATTGAATTAAACAAAAAATATTTATTTAGTTCTTAAGAAAAATGATTATTTAGTAAGTTTAGTCTGAATACAGCAGCTTTTTTAAAACTATACGCAAAAAATGTAGATGTGGTAAAAACCATAAGAAAACCCGTAACCAAAGAACATACAAAAAAAATTAAAATTCTAGAATAATTAAATATCCATAAAAACAAACATCTGTTTCTCTGTAGAAAATGCGGAGAGTAATTATTACTCTGCGATAGTAATAGAATCATCTAAGTGTTTTTTTTACCAATGTGCATTAAGTCTTTGAACGACATTTTCGACAATCGCTCTATGGCTAGCATATAAATGAATGGTTGCGTCAATATCCATCCAGCGCACCTTGCCAGCATCGTCGCCAGCTAATAATTTAAAATTGCCCACAATGTCACTGGTTTCATCGTGAAAGCTGTGAGCTTCCGTTTCCATCCATGCGTTGTCAGTGTTTCGCGGATCGTCTACATATCCAGCGTACACCAGTTGGCCCGAATTGAAGAATTCTGTGAGCACTTTAGAGCAGTCTGCATATAAGGTACAAGATAATAATACAGAATTCACTAAATGCGACGGATTTACTAACCTTCTGTGTTCAATGCTTCCTCCATAAACTCTCGTCTTAGTGTGACCGATACCTTTTCGCCAGGGTCTACCATACCACCAGGAATTGCCCACATTTGGTTGTCCTTTCGTTCGATGGCAACCATTTGAAGAATATATCTAATTTAAAAAAAAAAACAACAATATAGTAGATATTTATATTTCCTTAATAATAAGCTAACTTTCTGGAAATTTCGTTAAGAAATCGATCACCGTTATCGGAGCGCTTCCAACGGGTCACCACTGGATCGGCAGCATGATTAGGACCCCATCTGCCCAAAATTCCACGTCCAGTTAAACCCGTTCGACCGATTGGATTCAATGGAGCACCATCTTCAATGTTGTATGTGCCGGAATGTGAACTCCGGCTAACTTTACCGTCAAGTTCATTCCATTTCGGGGAAAACGAAGGATTTTCTGAAAAACTACAGTTAAAATAAGCTCTATTTTATAAAATTTCTTTTGATTCCGACGTACTCAGATCTGGGTCAGCCCAAGGTTTTCCCTGGAGTACCGTTGACTCAAAAAACACGGGTTTGTAGTGTTTGAATGGCACAGACCAGAAGACAAAATCGTCCGGCACGCCGAAACGTTCAACTCCGGTCAAATAGGTTGCATTTCGACAGTTAATGTGCTTGAAGACACCTGATTTGGCGGTCATTATTTTAATATTTTGAATAGTCCAGGCCAAAAACACGAAATCCAAAAGATTTTTGATTCTACCTTAGAAAATACGCAATTGCGAGCTCTAACGAATGGATAAAAATGAAAACAATAAAATAACAACAACAGCAATCAATGACAGTTGTGCATCAAGCAAAAAAGGAATATTAAAAACGCATATGTACGTCCCAGCCGGACATATCGATAAGTAAGGGCTTATTACGGAAATAATAGAGTTTGATGCCAAGTTTAATTTGCAATGTTTTTGAAAATATGGGGGAAAATTTCACTTTGGATATTATTATATTATAAAAAGTCTTTGTTTTACTTTTGTTTAGGCGCTTGTGCAGTTTTGGCTTTATTGCCTGTGAAGAATTTTTTTCCCCCTCCCCTCTCATAAGGGGTCTCTCCAACACCGAATAACATAATATTATATCTAGGAAATAAACCCCTTAGGGGTGGAAGGGATTCCAAGATTGGTTTTAGGGCATTGTAAGTTTAATATGGTTTTAGGCCATTTAAACCTTAGTTTGTGGTCGGGTGACTCATACGAAATTGAACCAAATCAAACATCTGTACAGAGAATATATATATTTTTTGGCTCCAAAAAATTAAGGGCTGTATAAATTTGACATTTAAAAAAAATGACATCATAGCTTTTATTTTTCCCTTCTCCCTCCTCTCTCTATATCAAATTGTATGAAATATGACAAAAATCTCCTAAATGGTGGGTCGGATTGCCGCCCTATTGTATTTATATTATATATATATTTTAAATACCTTTATTTTAATTCCAATCACACTTACTACACTTCCCGGAACGCTCTGAAATATCTTTTAACGCCTCCCACCCCTAAGAGGTTCATTTCCTAAACATAAAATATTGTTTCTTGGTGTTAGAGGATTCCTCTTCAAAACCTCTTTTAAACAAAAGACACTTCAGCCTTTTTTGATGCTTATTGTTTTTGTGCTTGTTTTGTGTATATGCGTTGTCTGCAAAAAAAACTTAAGCGAAGAATATTTCTGGAAAATTTATATTTTGGGGGATAGATCTACTGTAGAGGAATATTGTACTTTTTTTAAACCTATATCGACATTATTTCTGCTTATTTCCTTGCTGTTGGAACTTTATTTACAAGTGAATGGGAAGAAAATCAAGTTCGTGCAAAGGATAAAAAGTGTGATTTCTCTAATGTTTGACCCCTTTGCCCCTTTCTCACTTATAAATAATACTCTCCCACCAAACGGAGAGTTTAAAATAAACCCTTAAATAAAAGTATCACAAAAAATCATCAACCAGTTAAATTTAATTTAAAAAAGTATCAACACCTGCAAGGGGCATTAGCCGGAAATGTTTTTGTGATCAAAATGTGTATTTTTTTACAGGTTCACTGAAGTAATGATTTGTTAAATACTTTATTTTGGGCCAGTAAAAATAGGAATATTACAGAAAGAAGGAATATTAAGTTCAATTTTTTTAAATTTATTTTATGTATGCCGTTTAAATACATAAAATTGTATATTTTTATTTTATTGGGTAGAGGGAACAATAGGTTTTTCCTCCCTGTGCAAAATTTTTATTTATTTTTAAAAGATAAAACCAACACTAATTATAACATCCACATATTCCATACTTTCCAAATTTGAAAAAGTCCTAAACAACGCACTTTTGGTCTATAATTGTACTTATCTCTCTCAATTTTTATTTATACCGTATAAATACCAATATTTTTTTGCACCTAACTCCCACGAGGAACGTTGAATTTTAATTTTATATTTCAAATACATTTTATGGGATCCCACACATTTTAAGACCTCTTAACCCTTACACGCAGACTTAAGCTGGGTTTTAATTGTGAAAAACTGCTGCCAAGCAATTCCAGCACTGACATGCTGAAAAAGATTAATTCACAATACTATAGACAGAGACAAAACGTATGCTAAGATATTTTTGCCCAGCAAGGAGCGTACTTTCGACGTCTCTCTCTGTACTGACGTTGCTGGCAACATTGTGTATGTCTCTCTCGCACTTGATTTCAATCTGTATTTACATCTTTTTTCCACTTGCTGGTAAGCGAATGTTTTACAATTAAAATCAAGCTTTAGAAAGTATTTTAAATACTATTTTTTTATTTGGATTTGAAATACTACTATTCTAAATACAATTACAATTTTCAATTTCTTCCTCTACGAAACATGTTTTTATTTAAATTTAATTTGTAACAATCTCCTCAGACTTTCCCTAATGCCAAACATCTCTGGCCTGGATGCCAAGTTGATGTTCTCATTGTTGTCAAATCTGTGATCGTATAACTCTTCTCCGTACGTTCGGTTCCAATCTAAAAGTGAGCATCAGAATCGGTCCTAATTAAAATATTTATAAAAACTAACCTTTTGTAAAGTTCCGATTGTAGTAATGAATCCAGACGGTATATCGAAATAGATCGGTTCGAATGGAGTAACCCATAATGTTAATGTCACGCAGTTTTGGTTGGTCGCTGTTTGGTCGATTTGATGGGAATGTTCCTGGACGCGGGTATTGACTAAAAGCGGGTCGAGATTCGGTTTGATGTTGGGACAGCATCAACGGTACCAACGAAACTCCTTCGGTACACTGAAGATCGTGAACGTTTAGATTACATTGCGGTGGCACCGGTAACCCGGCGAGTTCAACAAGCGTTGGGTATACATCCAACAGTTCTACTGTATTCGAAATAACTGAGGTACGTTTGCCACTCTCGCTTCTGCTAACACTAATATTTCGCAATGGAATACTTATAATTAACGGTACACGCACGACGACCTCAAAGTTACTGTATTTCGCCCAGGCAGCATGTTCACCTAGGGACCATCCATGATCACTGGTTAGCACAACAATAGTATTCTCAAGAAGAACGCTGTCCAAGAGCTTACCAATCAAATCATCCACATACGTCACGGATGAATAGTAGGCCTGTCGGATCTGCTGTCCAAAATCGTGTGGTATCGGACCAAACGGAAAAGTTATGTTAAGCCTTCGCACATCATCTCGCCTTCGGATGTCTTTGAATGGATTAAAAGCTACCGTCGGAAGTGCATACGGAATGTGATCGAACGAAGGATTGACGAATTTGCTTAACGGATGATAGCTTAGATACTCATTTGGAAATCTAAACGGAATGTGTGGTTTGTGCAGACCAACAGCCAAGAAAACGGGTTTCTTGCGTTTTGTTTTCAAGAATCTTATTGCTTCTGCAACGGACTCTTGATCGGGTAGCACTTGTAGAGGCTGCAGCAGAACGTCAACTGGACAAATTAAATTCTTTTTGAGCGAGCCACTCTTTGGGTCTACACACACACGCTTGTTGGTAAAGCGTTCGGAAGTTGGGTGAAACGATGGTCGACTCCAACTGAGCGGGTAATCATCGGTGTGGTTTGACGTTTCGCCCGGATGAAAAACTTTTCCAATTGAGTAGGTTTCGTAGCCGTGCTGCTTGAAGAACTGCGGCAGAGTCGTGAAATTTGCCACGCTCTCACGCCAGTAACTATTGAACTCAAATAGTAGTAAGGACTCAGGACGACGGCTGGTCAGCATTGAGTTTCGACTTGGAGCGCAAAGAGCTTGCTAAAATAAGGTGTTATTATTTCTGTGTATAAAAGTGAGTGAGGTAATGGAACCTGAGCATATGCACGATTGAAGAGAAAACTTCGTTTGGCCAGTTTGTCAATGTTCGGTGTCACAGCTTTTGCGTCATTGTAGCATCCTAGCGCCGGGCGCAAATCGTCCAATACGATGAATAAAACATTTGGGGATTTGAATGGTCGCGGTGATTTTAGTGAGCCGTTGATGAGATGACACTGGATGAGCCAAATGATGGAGAAAAAAAGTTGTTTTCTTGTCATGTCTGAACTGAAATTTAGAGTTTATTATTAATAAAATGCTTTACTGCCATGTTTTTTTTATGAAGTAGTAGAGAACCTCCAGGGGTTTATGTAAATTTCATTAGTTTCAGATTATTTTATTGGCATTGTTTTACTAGGAATTTTTGTTTTTGTAAGTTTTTAATGGTAAAAGAGACAATGATTTTTTCAATATATAAAAGAAGCGTTTTTTATATTAAAAAAACAAGATTTTTTTATTCTGTAGTAGAAGAATAGTTGTTTGACTATTGTTTTCTATAAACAAAAAAATGTTTTTTTAAGAGTAAATGTATTTTTTA
>JAAAKO020009521.1:0-18261 GCA_010015015.2 Bolitophila cinerea | reverse complement strand
GCTTGTATTACACAGCAGAGATGGACGAGGCGGCTAAAGCGGGAACAACAACAAACAAACATGGATACATGCGCGCGCGGGCCCGAGTGTTCAAATCCATGCATAGGCATAATAAAAAAAAAAAAATATATATTTAACTCAAATAAGAACAAAATTAATATGTTATTTCTTAGATGCACTCATAAAAACTCTTGTTGTCCTTTAACTGTTCTAAGCTATTTATTTTTAGAACTTAGTCCTTTTTTAATTATAGTTTTTTGTTTTTTTATAATAATAAAAAAACAAGCAAATAATTGTTATAATTGCCGAAATAAAAAAATGTATTCATCTTTATAAAATTTACTTTTAGACAAAAAAAACTTTTATTCAATTCTAAAAAAGATTATGCATAATTTGAACATAATATTATACAAATAATTTGATATGCCTGTATAATTTGTTTTTCATCTTTTTATACTTTTTTATATTTTTTAGTAAACATGCAAAAAATACACTAAAAAAAATTTGTAAATACCTTTTTTATACAAAAACACTCTTTGGTGGCTTTTTAAAGAAATATATTTTGTATTTAAATTATACTATTTTTTTGTCCGAAAAATAAAATAATATCAGATATTTTACAAAATGATTTTTATAAGTTAGACACATTTTTTACGTATAATAAATACGTTAATAAAACAATATCTTATATTTTAAATTTAAAAATTATTTGTATACGTTTTATACGGTTTTCACGATTAATACATACGTATAATACGTGTCATGTATAAAACGATTTTATACATGACATTACTAATCCCTGTAGGTTTATAATAAGTTTTAAATAAAAAAAAATTAAGAGTAAATATGCTGGTTCAGTTTCGTGCTTTTTAGTCAACGCTGTAAAGCCTCCACTCTTATTCAAAATTCAAAATAAAAAAATCGAGATAAAAAAAACATATTTAAAAGGTAATGTGAATATATACATTCAAAGTGACACGGAAATATATTATACTATAAAATAGGGCCAAACTCACCTTTTAAACAAAGTGCAAAACAAATCGATCCCATCTCCGATATAATTGTTGTGTTGCACACCGATTTGATTAAAAAAACGCATAGAATGCTCCTCAACAAAACTCGTCGAAAGATAACACTCACAAATAAGCGACATAAATATGAGTAAGTGTGTGTGTGTTGACATTAAATATACAATAATTTGGCGCAGCTGCAAAAAGAAGGAGTCAAATACCGTATAATATGCACACACTCACTCACACAGAAACATATTTACAGAGTATTTTCGGTAATTTTGTAATTGTCTGGTGGCAAAACGACGATAATTGATCGTGCACTTTCACTTATCTGCACTCTGCACACAGTTATAAATATAATATATCAGTATTTAGTATTACTAAATCTTAGTGGCTATATCGAATGTGTTTCAAATGCGCAAGATAACGTTTGCTCCTGCAACACACACACATACACACAGACACACAAATCACTGATGAATAACTACACAATTTAAGCTGTATTGTGTCCGCAGTCGTGCCGAGGGCGAGTTCCAAAAATGCAATATCACAAAATGCAACAACAACAACAAACGGGGTTTAACTCATATTATGCTATACACTAATAATTCTTGCTAATACTCGCGTTGTTAGGAGCTATATAGCTATATAAATATATATATACTATACCATTTTGTGTATATATGATGGCCAAATAATAAAAAAGAGGACGCACGCATTCGACCCCGAAAACAATTCCAGTTTATTGCACCAACTATATAACTCGGGCTCGAGAGAAGAGGCGACACAGACGAGAGTTTCCCGTTCTAAATCATCAACCCGCCGCGAAAACATGTGGCAACGGTTTGCAGAGCCAGCTTCTGCAACCCAAAAATAACAAGATCTGCATGCACACACACGTCATATCCGCGTGTATACGTATACATGCATGATGTGTGTATGTGTGTGTGTGAATGAGAACATGTAAACAAATCACAATGACGACATCTGAATATAAGCCAATCACAAGAAGAAAGAATTAAAAAAATGCATTTGAATGCGTCGCCGAAAGTAAGATTATTTGCAAGACCCTTATTTTATGCACAAGCCCCTATTTAAAAAGCAAGAGTATTTGAGGATTGAGCGTGTATATATATACACGAATACATATACATACGAGTATATATTTATATAGTTAATCTATAAATGTGGGTAATGGTTTACACTTGAGCACTCTGTGCAAACATACATACACGCAAACAATGTCGCGCGCTTATACGCACACACACACACACACTAACACACATACACTCCAACAACACCAGTTATTAAATTTCAGGCCTTGTTTTGCTGGAATATGCCACCGGTTTTGGTGTCGTCAGACGTGCTGGTAACACGATCATGCGCGCGCACACACACACATACACGCACACATTCCTTATATTTTCCTGCAAAACCAGGTTCGCGCTCGTTTGGAGTTTTGCTATAGTTATTGGTTATGTGGAGATATATATTTATTTATATATATATATATATATTCTTGAATGTGCCGCGGAGCGCATTGAAAATGGATCGTTTGTATAGTTATTGTTTGCAAAATTAATGACGACCTTTATTGGTATAAAACACGCACACACACACACATACAACACCCAACGGATGCCTAAAGGATAGAAAACTTCAATCAATATCAAATTATATAATTGTATATTACTCTATAAAACATTGATTATTTATAGGATCGATTAGATGCAATAGCGTATCCTTGTATTATTTCTTATTCTTTTTTATGTGGAACTTTAACTCAGCTGGGTCAAAGCCTCTTTCTCAACTTCCCTCCTCCAGATTAAATTAAATACGCAAGAATTATTACTTTTTTTATTATGTTATTCATTTTAATAAGGTATAATCCAAAAATATATATTTTTAATTTTTATTATTTTTTTTAAAAAAAAGTTTGGCGTTTAATAATAAATTATCCATTAAAAAAGGATCTTAAAAATTGAAAGCGGTGTCTGCGGATATTTAAATCAAACCCAGCTTTTATTACTTTAAGGTAAAAAAGGAAACAAAAACCATACTACGTAACACAACCGTTACAATTTTAGATCCCCCCTTAAATTACGTATAAATACAGGTTTTTTGAATTACCTACATATTTGGTTTGCAAATTTATTTAAGGGGAAGGGGGGGTTAGTCCCCCTTAAATAAATTGAAAACCAAAAATGTAGGTAATTCAATAAACGTGTATTTAAAAAAAAGTAAATTAATAAAATGTATAAAAGTCGTCTTCCTACTTTCAAAACAAAACAGTGAAGGTGCTATACAATTAAACTAATTCTTTGTGTGCTTAAAAAACTAATTTTCAGTAAACAATTACAAGTTCATTTAAATTTGCATTTAAAAACAATTTAGTTGATATGATAGTTTTCTGAAAAATAGAATAATATAGGCTATATCCTTCACATTTCATTGCACGAATTATAGGAGGCATCAGAAAGAAGTGTAACTCTCATACACTCTAATGACCACCCTAACGTATCTCTAAAATAAAAAAATAAGTTTTCGAGAAAAAATGTCAAACATTTTTTTATTTTTTTTTTTATGAAAAACAAAGTGTATTATATTTTTTCAATGAATCGGTATATTAGACCAATCATTTTTTTCAAATAACATATTTTTACAAATATATCTATTTTTATATTCGAGCTTGCATTCTATAGAGTGCTAATATAGTGACATTTTTATACATAAACGCTGTCAAAACGCGTGTTGTGTTCAATTATCATAGTGTGTATTTTTCATGTAAGTACTCAAAGTAGTTGCCCTAAAGATAGATTTACATTTTGTTATACAATTTGGAAATATTGGGATACTACTTTGATATTATGAATTTCAATAAATATATATTTGTATTATAAATAATTGTATTTTTGCAATAAATACAATTATTGTCCAATATTTTATATGTATTAAATAGACAAAATATACGTTTAATATTTTCACTAGAATAATTTTAGAAAATTTTCCATATTTTTAAACATAAAACAAAAATGCAAAGAAATACAAATAATACAAATAAATTTGAAATTTGAAAAATTAATGTCCTGCAAAATGGATTAATTTTAAATTGCTATATCAAATAAATGATTTTTGAAATTTATTTGTTTTGCATTGTCCAATATTTTAAAACACAACTGTTATATATAAAATAAAGTTGTATTACAATTTTTTTTTGTAAAACAGAAAAAAAAATATTGATTATAAAATTTTATTTGTCATTTTTCTTATATTCCAAGTTTTATTCTTTTTTTTAGAAAGTTTCATATTTGTAACATTGAATTATTAAAAAATATGAAACGTTTTTAAAAATGTGCTCAAGAAACAGTATTATATGGAATTAAAATGGATCTAAATAATAATTAATATACATACAAGTAATTTTAACATGTTATTATTATTTAAATTTAAATATTTTTATTAGGAAAGTGATAATGTAAACAATATTTAAGAATTGACAACCTTTGACAATTTATTTTATTATATGTATGTATTAGTGTCGGGCTACTACTTCAATTACACCCTTTTTTTGTTGTTAGCACTCTATGTATTACATGCTGAAAGATTTTTATAAATATTAGAGGTCTTTACGACTATCGCTGATTTTTTACGAAAATATCGATATCTTACCGGCAAAACATCGTAACCAACAAAAAGTAAATTTTGAATAAAACTGAAAAACGTCTGACAACAAGACCGATAATATATGAAATATTATAGATACGATAAAATGTAATATCAATTTCTCGGAAAAAAACAACACTTGCGGCCGTATTTTTCACTCGATTTAAATTGCGTGTTTTACGTGTTAAAACACAATTTTTAAAACACAATAAAACACGACAAAATAATACCAAAAAAAATGAAAACCGAACCCGCAACATTCACTAGTTTAATCGTGTACTAAACGCATTTAAAAACATACGTAATGTCAAAATGATAAAATTTAGAACTTTTAACACTTTTTGACGAACACAATAAACCAGAACCAGTTGGGGTCGTCGACAGAGAAATGAGCAAATGAGAATAATAAATAGCGCCTCAACTACGCAACCGAAGAAAATTGGCTCAGCCATGCCACGGCCGCACAGATAAAATGCGCTAAAGTATCAATGGTAACCGGCGGAGAGCAGCTAAACGTGGAAGAGAAGGCATGCATTGAACCTGGAAATTTCCAAGCAATTATCGTCTAATACATTTTGTCGCCCAGTATGTGTCTCAATTTCAAAACTTGGCGCAACTTCCAGCAATGCTGGAAGGCTTTCGGAAAGATTTGGGGACTAGATATTGGCGACTCAAAGCTATAGTATATTTATTATATATTTTTCAAAACATGGAGGAACATTATATAATTGAAAATATCAAATAAAATGAAAAAGTGAAAAATGTTGGTTACAATGTTTTTCCGGGAAGGTATCAATATATATTTTTCTCACATATATTTTTTTTAAAATCACAGTTTTTTATGAAAATAACAGTTTTTAAAAAAAGCATATTGCATAGCTGCAGATCACACAAAACCTCTTAAACTCTTCCTTGGGGTTCCTCCTTGGTATCACACCAGTCTCCTCAACGAACGTACAAACAATTAACCACTACTCCAATATATTGATGAAATTATCCTCTTTCGATTTACGGTAAGAACAGCAAATTCCGTCTACGAGCCAATCCGGCAACAAATTAGTTAACTAAGCTTCTCTGGCAACCCATTGCTCTTTCGTCTCTATTTATTATTTATGTTCAATACCAAAAGGGATTTTTTTAACTTAAAAAAAACACTGATTCTTACAAAAAATATTGGATTTTTTATTAATTAATTATTACTGTTTAAATAACAAAAAATATTATATATTTTGATTTTGCAGCCGTTTTACTGTATTAAACACTAATAAACAAATTTTATATATCATCCCTAACCGACGATTTAAACAAAAACTAAAAACGCATTATTATGTATGTATCTTATTCATGCATTCTTTAAAATGGGACCAAAGAATGATTAAAAAATATTTAAAATACAATTAGGGATGTGGAAATTGGTAAAAAATATTGGTCAAAAAAATTGATGATTTCAGTTTTTTTAGTATTTTTTCAAATGGCTTGAATTACAATGCCATAATTTTTTACTTTATTGGACAAAACTTAAAAAAAACATCAAAAGCATTTTCTATAGATTTGTATCCTCTTTAATATTGTAGACCAACATTTTTTATCGTAGACATATTGAAATATTGAATTATAGTATTGAAATAAATAGTGCCTTTTAAAAGAATAATCCAAAAAAAAAACAAAATGTGAATTTTGAACAAACAAATACTACAGAGATCCAAAATATAATTTCGATAGTCGTTTATTGTTATATACCACTGCAAATTATCTTGAATATATAGGTCGACAATCATTGGCCTAGAATTCAAGGTAAACTCGTGTGCTTTGCGATTGCAAATCTATATGCAAGCTAATCAGTAACGGTTTCAGCTATTTACAAGATATGCAAGTCGGGATAACCAATGCAAGTGAACTGCTCTACAACGATATTTATTAACTTTATTTAATTTTTTATACACAACCTAAAATTATAAGTACGGCATGAAATAGACCTCATTAAATTTATATATTTTGTCTGTCACTATTCAAAGTCCAATGTATATATATTAGACGGTCTCCCTTTCCTTGCACATATACATACCTAGAATACAACATTGAAGCTCTGTGCCTTTAATTCCCACGATAAAATATGTATAAAATAAAAAATAAATAGATCTGATAAAAATAATCATTATTACAATAAAATCGAAACAAACTGCGGTATTAATAAATTACCAAGAACGAATATTCTATTTTTAGTCAGATGTCAAAAACGCAGATATATAGATAACAATAAAAAAACGCTCGACAAAATAAAATAAAATTGTGCACGTCGTTGGCGAATTATTGAATTCCGCATAACTTGAAAAAAAAACATTTTATTTTATCAAAATCTATTTTTTGAATTCAAGTCTTTTAAGGATTTCAAATAAACAATGTATGCTTTATATTTAAGGTATTTAGATTGAAAACAACATAACTATATAGCATATAGCAACAGTACCCACACAAGCACATTTAAAGCGTCTGCTTCTGCCTCTCTCTCTCTCTCTCTCTCTCTCTCTAACTGTTCCTCTCGTGCCCGAACATTGCTTTAGTATAGGGTATCACTAAAAAGCCGGTTGACGTACGCAAACATGACAGTGAGTTTGGAGTACACAAGACTATACGGATGGCTTCCCCATAATATAAACTCGCAAAAGGACAACGTCACAACACACGCTCCAGCGAACAATTTGGACGGTCGGTTACTCAATTAATGCGCAGGGCACGCGGAATTATAATCATAATCACAATCACAAACACTAACCCACACACACTTACACAAACACACATACACACACACACCACACCACACACACACTCAAGTAAACCTGGGAATTCTCCCGAAAAGGTAAAGCATTTTATTCAATAATCGCCCTCTACACAACACACATACACAAACTCTCTCACACTCTCTCACACACACACACATAAACTCGCAATATACTCTGGAATTTGACTAGTACACGGAGCACCCCATATAAGTACAATAATAATTTAAAGCGCGTATCGTATATTTGTACTATACTATAGTATATAAAGATACACATACATATATATATAATATATATATATATAGATAGTATATATAAGATAAAGTGTAAAACATTTCCGCGACACGAGAAAACACGCTCTGCACAAATTGTATTACATTTTATTCAAGTGTTGTGATCACTGTTCCGTCTAAAAGCCGGATTATTAAAATAATACTTTTCATTGGTAGCTAATTCGAATTCTCCTAAAAAGGTAGCATCTCTACGTTAGTTTTCCATTGTCATTTCATCCGCGTTGCCGCACAATGTTGCCAATCCAGGAAGACTGAATGATTTACTTGAAAAACATTTAAACTACATTTTTATTGACGGTTTAGACAAAATAATTTGCAAAAAAACCATTTACGTATTTTTTTATGATTCAAACTTAATTTTATCATAATATCTTAATGTATTCATAATGGAAAGGTTTGAAAAAAATGTAATATCTTTTTAATTTTAAAAAATCAAATCTGTGAAAAAATATTGCGGTAAAACGGAAATTACCGCTATCTTTATAATTTGCAATATGGTTATATGAATTTGCTATTTTAAATTAAAAAAACATTATCAAAGAAGTGTAATTTAAAAAAAAAAAATTATTGTTGCCAAACAGATAATAAAGCTATCTTTATATTTTGCATGTTATTATATTAAATTATATTATATTAAATTTAAATTAAAAAAATCCAAAAAACAGACATTTATAAAATAATTATTTTAATTAATTAATTATTTTCTATCCGTAAACTTTTTCAAAATAAACGAAACATATCATTTTAGAAAATGGGGTTTTTATTTACGTTATTTATTAAAATAACAAGAGAGAAATTTAACCTCATTTTTGGTCTCCGCTGTACGGAGTTTATGTGCGATTTCACGTCGAATGCATCATAAATAATAAAAAAAATAGAATGATATGCATTTAATAAAAAAGTTCCAAGGACAGAGAGTATTTTTTAGGGCATTGCCATAGTTTCAACTCCATGCTTTTCCTCGAAAATCTATATTCCGAGAGATTTTGCTCGTTTTTTTCTAGGTTAGACGCCAATCCAACTTTTATTAACAAATTCGAAAAACAAGTAACATTGTCTGTAAAAATCTATTATTAGAGCAAGTTCTATAGGCACAGAATCTAAAACTAGAAACGTTTTTTTTGCCACGAGTTCTTTTTGCAAAATTCCATGTTATCTTTAAAAGAATCCAAATAACCTTTTCTCGTAATTTTGCATTACGTTTTATTTTTTAATGGTTTTAATATATAAATCGTCGGTCTCAAATCAGAGGTCTAAAAACAACAACAACAAAATCGAAAGTCTATTTATTGTTGAAATAGATAGATTAGATTGATGTTGGAATATAGGTTTCTTAGATAAAGAGACCAACGCACGCAGGTCTCAATTTGGACCTATTGTGCTCTTGATAAATAGATAAACAGATAACACTGATAATTAGGCTTCGTTCAAGCTATTCAGTTTTTGGTTTTGGATGTAGATGATTTGAGGCCGACGATATCTGTATATAAATGTTTTTCTATTCAAATTCCATAGGAAAACAATAGTTAGGAATAGAATAAATGTTAATTTTAAGTGGATCAAAGTTTAATCTGCCAACATAAATTTACAATATATCTAACGCATTAGGGCTGTAATAAAATTAAAGGATAACATTTTCCTGTATATATAGTACCTGATAACGTGAAAATAAATATTTATAAAGTGTGCGTGACGAAATATTGACAATAAAAATCACAAACATATAAATGCCTGAAATACACATAATACCATATTAAGCTTACACTGCCCTAAAAAGGAAACCATGGCCTTAAAAACTATAGGGCTGCTTAGGTTTGGCCTGTTACAAAATAATGGCTTCTTTTTTTCGCACCCCCCCTTCTCTCCTCCCCCTAGAGCAATTTATAAGAATTATCACGTTAAATATCTCCTGGGAGGTCCAATTTCCCTCTTTTTATTTTTAAATTTTAGATGTTTTAAATACCTTTAATTTGATACCCAACACACTAAGCATACTTTCAAGGACGCTCCGGAATATATATATTTTTCAAATCTTTGAACCCCTCCCACCCCTAAGGGGTTCATTTCCTAGAAACCATATTATGATACTCGGGGCTAGGGAAGACCCCACTTATGAGAGGGTAGGGGAAGAAAAATCCCCAGGCACTAAAGCCTAAACTTCACAAACGCCACATTCGGTTCCATCATTCCAAACCATTAATTACAAGCAAAAAAAATATATTATTTTTAAATTAACTAATAAAATAAAACAAGGGAGGAATTTCCGAGACACAAAAGTGTCTCATACGACTTCCATCCTATACATATTTGTGAACATATTATAGTTTTGATTATACAAGCAAAACATATTTTTACATATATTTGAAGCTCATTTTTATGAATGAATTTCTTCATTCTTCAAATAAAAAAACATATATAAGATACAAATCGTATTTTTTATAAATAAATTCATTGTTTCTGGGACACCCTTAATGTTGCAATTATTTGTACATCATCTCGTAGCTGGGTTCTTGTTTATGCATGTAAACGTTTTTCTCGTAAAAATCGGTTGTCGGTTGTAGTTAAATATACATAAAAACATAAAATAAAAAATATATACATTTGGGACACCCTGTAAAATAATATTCTGTGTAAACCAAATAAGGTAAAGCAGTAATGCTTTTTATATTTGCATTACTATCTACTAAAAATAATTCGGATATCGTAATAGCCCATTTGGGATAGAAATAAGCAAATTTGAATAAATTAGTTTTTGCTCCGGAAAACCCCAACGTAATTAAATAATTTAAAAAAACGGGATGCAAAAAGGTTTTTTTCTTTTACACCCAGCTGTGTTTCAAATTTAAAGGTTTGGGCCCTGATACTAGATGACAGACAGACGGACGGACAACGCGGAATTATAGGTCTTCTCATATTAGCTACGCTGGTATAGAATCCTAAAAGCATATTAATACATATTTATAAAAACAGTTTTTTTAACACCCTGTGTTTTAATTAACCCCTATAAATACAATAAATTGCATTCTCAAATTTAAAAACACATCAAAAATATGTTTTCCCATATTTAGGAAAAACATAATTTTTAAATCCGTGTAAGTCGTGTTTAAAATTCCCAGTATACATAGAATAAAATAAATATGCAAACCCGTACTATTAAATTTTTAAAGCCTTAACATTTTTGAAACCATCAGTACATAATACCTAATTAAAAATATATAAAAAAGGTCCCACTGTGCGCCGGCACGAGATAAATGGAAATGAGGTATAAATAGAAAATAATGGCGGTATCAAGGAATGTGCAGGAGGAAAACGAGGTGGCCTTGGCTTGGTGGTGGTGTCTTCTCGCTAAGTCACCCTACCAGGAACCATAGGAACTCCAAATTGCGTCGCCAAAAATGTTAGGTTACAAAATATGGCTGAAGGCGAAAAAAGATCTCCTGAAGAGATTCCGCTGTTTGTCTGTGTGTGAGGCGTCCGGCGAGGCGCATATGCCGATGAAATCCAAAGGAATGTAATTTTGCTTGTATAATCTTGCATACCACCACCACACATGATTAAAGTGTATAAGTTAGTACATATTTTAAAAACTTAAACGCAGTTCGCCGAGATGGTGGTGTGAGCGTGCATATATATATATATATTATATATATATATATATATTAAACTAATGTGCACGGTGCCGTTGCATGCGTCTGTGTATGTGTATTTCAGTGATGAGTGTGTGTATAGGAAATGGCCCCATGCAGTTTACACACAGACAGAGACGACTGTGTATGTGTGTGCGTGTCTAATCACATGGTAGGACCCCCATCGTATGAGTATGAGTATATTTTTCACACCACGAGTTGAGCTTTCCACCGGGGATAACCTCGAAACCGAATTGCGAATGAAAAACGACGAACACGTACGAAAACACACTGTCACAGAGTTACACCGTCACACGTACAAATAATAACCCTACCCGGCAATTGTGACAACGGCTGAGGCACTCGTAAAGGGGCGCGGCGGCAACTTCGAAGGTGCTCCGTTTGGTCTTTTTAATTTGGTGATACGGTTGCACGGTCACAAGGCATGCGTGTGAGTGTGTGTGTGTTTGAGTGTAAATTGCGTTCGTCACTTTTTCACAACGGCGCGCCGTCCACACTTCACAAAACCTACGACAGGGTGCGAGCGCCGCGCTGATGATGAACACACACACGCACACACACACATTTTCTGTACACCAGCAGAGCACCTCTTTTGCACACACACACTTACTCATTATCGCACACACACACCAGAGAAGTCGTCAAGCGCGAGGCGCGCGCGCGGATAAAAAAATATATAAAATAAAGAGGCTAAGCTCGCGCGCGCGCGCTTAACATCGGAAAATGGATGAATATTTACTAAAAGTCTTCAAAATACTTACGTGCATCTTTCACTCTGTGAATGACACTCGAGATGCTTTTCCAATCTCGGGGGGGTTGGAGGAGAGCGTTTGCCTATAGTCTCTAGTCAGTGGACATTGTGGCGGCACACCGCATAAATGTAGTCTCGCGAAAAATGGACACACACAAGGCCGACCAAAAAACTGCGCGGCGGCGCGCACGAAACAACGAACGCGCGGAACGATATAATATATATATATATATATGGTGGTAGAGGAGATATTTCAACGACGACGACGACGACGACGGCAGCGGCGGCGGCAGCACACACGGGCGCGCACACACACACGGGCTCACGCACACACACACATACACACTCACAAAACTACTCTTTGGCAGCACAGAAAAAATGTCCGCCGACACAGCTGCTTTGCCGATGTGGACGCGTCTCTGCGAACGCGATTTTGGACAGGATGCCGACCACCGATTTTTGATCTCAAAACGTATTTTTATGCGGAAAGGCAGAGGCTACACGGTGACACCAATTTCATGGCGATCGGACGAGATTTAGCAAACCTATCGATGGGCTAATGAGCGCTGTTAAAAACCGTTTCTCGTTGCGCGCAAATGGTTCTGTGTAGAAAATCGTCAACACAAAGTGCGCCGCACGCAAGTGTTCGGTGGTAGTAGACGGTGAGGGGCGGTTCGCGTAGATTGCTGGGCGGTGTGGTACTAGACGGCACCGGTGAGTGCGTTCATGGTGGATTTTTGTGCGTGTGATGTTTTTGGTTTTCGGATTTCTTTTTTATATGAGAATATGAGAAATGTTGCATGCAAAATAAAAAACATCGTTCAATGAATAAAAAAACACATAAATAAATTCAAAGACATGCATTATCCTTCAACGAAACAACATTTTCCAAATTCAAATTCTGCTTTTTATTGTCGGGCGAATACATATTAAAATATATTTAATAAAATAACTAAAAAGTTTATTTTAGGCTACAGTTGGCGAATTTAGTAAAATTGAATCGATGCAAAATTACGAGAAAATGAAAAATTTTTGTATGTCATACCCAAAGAGTTAGATTCCCTAAGCGTTTTTTTTCGTAAAAGTGATTGCGTATTCAAAAGCGATTGAAAGTTTCAATAGCGATTTAAAGTTTCAATAGCGACTGATAAAAAGCGATTCTGAAATGCATTTAAGTTTCGCTTTCAATTGTCAAGAAAATAGGAGGTGAAACATTAAATTAAAATGGTATATTATTATAATTGATCAATTTTGCGTAATTTGTTTTTTCAAACGTTGTTCGTGTTTGATTAGAATTAGCGAAAAACGAAGTTTCACTTCAATCGTGTTACGGAATCGCTTAGTTTCAATAAATCCTGAGCGTTTGGTACTTTTCCGATTGAAATGTCTTTCAATATTGAAAGTTTCAATCGTTTAGGGGATCTCACTCTGAGAGCAATACTCTTCTAGAGGAAAAAATAGGTTATGTTTATGTAATGAACATCCTTTTGAAAATAGGCAGTCAACTTGTGGCGAGTTATTAAACAAGTTTAGCATTTGCGGATATTCGTTGTATTATTATTATTGTATTAAGTAGACATTATTTTAAGTTTTTATCATGTTTTTTTAAAACTATTTTACAAGCAGTTTTATAATAAAAGGTCCATTTTGCGATAAGGTTCATATGCTGCTTGCGATTAGCGAATATTACCATAAAAATGTAGCTGAGATTAAAAAAAACTGTCAGATTTCGCCGCAGTGGTAAGCTGCGCCAGATTACTTAAAGTGGCGCTAACGTCGCATTTTCAAAAACTTTCCACAAGCAATTCCACCCTAAATATGCACAATATTTCACGCGGAATTTGGACGTTTGATATTGTTATTAGTTTGATTTAGTTATGTTAGATATTATTAATTACATTTTGTTGTTGATTTCTTTAACTATATTTAATTAACGGAACAATCACGATAATTTAGCTTGGGACTTTTTGAAATCAAATTACGCGTAATCTAATCTCGAGCAGAATATATTAAAGTATTTAAATAATATTTTAATTTTTAAAATGTTCGCTAATAAGCCATCTGTTGACAACAAAAATAACTAAAATTATGCCTCGAATTAAATAGATTTTCATTAAATGTTTGTACATAGAGAAAGTATTCCAGATTTATGTCCATTTAAAAACAGTCATAATGTCCATGGATCTTAGTCTGTTTTTAAAAGGACATAAAATTAAATGAATAAAACCTAAATTGATGGAAACCGACATAATGTACAAATGGAGAATTGGACATTAAGTCGGTTTTATGTGGACATAATTCCATTCTCCAAACGTCTTCTCGTATCTTATATGGATCCTTTATGCTCACTAAAGGGGCTTTTTTTAAAGGGTTTTAGACATTGATTTGTCAAACAGGTGTTATTATGAGGTTATGTGTTATATGATGCAAAAGTTAACAAAGATGTATACACAAAAAAATGAGGTTAAAAATATTTTTGACAGTAAAGTGTCTAAATTTGTTAATTACACAAATTGCCACTGAAGGCGCCTCATTCCTTGAAGGATCCCAATTAACTTATTCGTTCAATGTTACAAAATACTGGACAAAGACAAAGGTTTTTTTCAGTAGCGCATTAAAAAATACTCGAACTTTCCATTAAAATCACTTAAAATCTTAAACAAGAGCTTGATCAGACGCTGCCATGGCTAAGGCGCCCGCATTTTGAATCTGAATCACTGAGGTTTTCATACATTAAATAACAACACCGTCCATCAAGAGCTCCTTAAACTAAAATTGTCGGTCAGACTGGCAAAGGACAACTTAAAATTCACGAAATCCGCTAATTTAATTAATATAATCGCTTTTCAACTAATCAAATTCGCGGATTTAGTAGATTGGAAGTTGTTCTTGGCCAGTCTAATTGAATTCATAATGTTAAAGTCAGTCATTTCATTCTGAATAACATTTTTAAGAAAAGTGGCTCGGAAGTGGTGATATTTTTTTTCGAAAATCTTGTTAATCACACAAAAATACGCGGTCGATATTTTTTTTTTGTTTTATTAATTTTAAATAGTAGATGTCTGAACTGAGAAGAGCGACCGTTCTGAAATGTACCCAATAAAGAAATCCCTCTATAAAAGATGGTAGATGGCAAATCCTGATGGTATGGTATTTATGGGTTGAAGTTCATTTGATTTTTGTAAAAAAATGTGTTTATGGTGGATATTTCTAAGTCACCAAATATTTATTTTAAAGAAAACTCTATTTTATTAATCTTTGCCTGATCTTCTCTAGTCTCTACTTCTTCCTTTTCTTTTTTTTTAAATAAAAAACAGTTTTTGCATATATAAGGTTTTTTATATGTTTTTTTAAAACGTAGTGCTAAAATAAAATGCTCGCGAGTGCTCTACCAGAATTTTAGTATTTATTAGAGAATAAGAAGGATAGTAAAAGCGCGCACAAAGTCGAAAAGTGGGAATTGTCTAATGGTTCACCATATTTGTAAGTTTCCCTTTAAATATACTCCTCCCAATAATAAAACTTATAACTCATGTGTGGAATTTTGCCGGGAAAAATGACATTTGAATTATAATTTTATTATTATTTTATTATAAATTTATTATTTTTTTTTGGTATATAATATGTCGAAATAAAGTAATATAGAAATTATATAATCTTTTACAATTCGAAGGCAATCAAAATGATGTGAGTGTTTGGTCGTAAACACCACTGTTAAATCCGCTAAAGGAAACCGCCATTGCTTTCTATTTACTGACGTAACAAATAATAATTAAAAACTAACGTTACTGGTTTTATTTCTTACGCCATAATACCTAATGCGGTTCTACAAATTGAGTTAGCGGAAAATGATTGGCCTTTTAATTCTGCTCACCGAATTTTGAATTTCAACTATGTAAAAAACGTGGTCTAGAATAAAATTGTGGTTTTCATTACGGATCTTTTGATAGTGCTTTGTCTGAAAATGCATTTTAATAACTGTGTGATTATGGTATGGAAGTAAACAGTTTGGAAAATAAACGGCGCATATAAAAAAACATTTTGGCGGTGTTCCATTAACATCTATTTAAGGGATTTTTTTTTTTATTTTATATAAAGAGATAAAGTGATTTTTGTAAAGATTTTATCCTCGATTTTATCCTCAAAATATTATATATGGGGAAGAGGGGCAAAATTTTAGGATGCAGTTTAAAAAAACCTTTTTGTTTATAAACCCCTATTTTCTTTAAATATGGATTTTACTTTACCCGACAATAAATGTTTTTTAAAACCAACCCAGTTTTTGGACATAGGGTCTAAAATATAATAAAACACTTATTTAAATCAAAAATATAATCAAATATATAATAAAATTCTTTTATGTATTTATATTTTATATTGTTTAATTAAGGATCAAAATACACTTAAAATAGTGTTATGGGGGTTATTTTTATTTATTATTATATTTTTATTTTTATGTGTGTAGTGGTTTTTTATGTTTACAAACGCCCCATAAAGTGCAATTTTGCCATAACTTGTATTTATTTGTAAATATTATTTTGTAAATACAATTTTATTATATTTTTGTAATCTTTATTGTGAGTGATCAAGCGGGTACTTATATAGTTTCGTATAGATTGGTGTATCACCAAAAAATATATTAATTGAATTAAATTGTTGGCTTAACCAATAAAAAAATAAATTATTGTAATTTTATTTTTTTATATTGCATAACTCAAAAATATTGTTACTACCAAAATAAAATCACCATCATTTGGTCACAAAAATGTATGGTGATATTTATTATTGTTTAGGCCACCAATTCATACAAAACTAATAAGTACACCAGTTTGATTTCTAATAAACGCATTCATTTTGGCCGCGTTTACTGAGTCTGAGTATAATGTCACAATGAAAGATAACAGGCGCCACGACCTATGATAACATTTAAACGCGCTCTGATGATGCTCCTATATGAGTTTATACAAATAAATGCCCGTAGCATTACATATAGCAATATCTCTACAGTATTTTTTATATTATCTTTTATTTTATTTTTAAAAAAATAATTATTTACATTTTATTATATAATTTATAAAAATTATGTTCTATAATCCGAAATAAATAATAAAAAATATAGTATAAATTATATTATAAATTACATTGTCGGTTGATCCTCATCGTCATCGAACTGACTTAAAATTCTAGTACAAAATAGCAAATATATGCGAGAAACTGCACGAAATGGAGTGTATCCAAATGAAAAAAAACTCGAGTTGCGATTGCGACCCCAAATGCGTTTAAAGATCGAAATAAAATAAGAAATTATATAAATAAATCTATTATATACACTTACATATAATATTATGTAAGAAAAGAATAGCAGCAGCGAGAAAGAGAGAAAAAACCAAAAAAATGCGACAATGATTGCGACCGAACCCAAATTCCACATCTGTTGTCGTCGTTTTCGAACGAAGTTTTTTTTCGATCGTATAAAAAATGCATCATTAGCGGTAGTTTTTTTTTTGTAAATTTTTTGCCTGAGCGCATACGTGCATACGTGTACTATATATATGTCTGTGTGTGTGTGTTGTATAGAATTTATAATTTCAAAACAAATACATACAACACATACACGCGCACATACACAATACATATATAATATAGCAAACAGGTCGTTGCACTTTTTTGATTATGTGTATTTTGTATAAAATACACAATGTGTGACATTATTTTAAGATTGGCATACTTCAACATTTTTGAAATATATTTAAATAATATTCTATTTTTGACTCGTTTTTTTTTGTAATATATAGAATACACATTTTAGCAGCAGTCTCTGTATGTTTGGAATGGCAAAAGATAACGCGTGTCTCGATCATCTAAATTAGAGATATAATGGGATGTGTGGTAGTCGGTGCGACGATTGCTGTTTTAGCATCTTATTCTATTTAAAAATAAATATATAAAAGCTTTTTAATGAGCTGTTGATGAGCTATGGTTTATATAAAAAGAAAAATGTGTCAAGGTAAAACATTCCAAAGGTGCCTTGTCTTGATATGATCATGATTCAGGACTGATTAAATTTAAAATACAACAACAAATTAAAATTGCTTCTATTTTAGAAATGCTTCT
>JAAAKO020009510.1:0-18262 GCA_010015015.2 Bolitophila cinerea | reverse complement strand
GCGCGTGTACTTTGTGTCTGTGTGAGTTTAATTTACAGTGTACTTGAATTCGCCGTGTGTCGTGTTGGTACAGTCAACCACAAAAGGACAATTGACTGTATGATGTGTGTTTAATACTTCATACTATTTGTGTGTTGTATATTTATAATTATATTAATGTTGTGCGTCTGAACATGTACATTTTAGGAGCAGTGACGTAAAAAAACAGCTATACCAAATATTGATATTACAGATCGCGTCGGTCGCTCCTACACCAGCCCTCCATCCACCCACCTCGGAGTTAACCTCTCCGTTTGTATAATAGTAATTTTTTGTTTGAAAGAAAAAAATATTAGTATTCGTATGAATGATTTAAAAATGAAAGAATTAAAGAATACCCGAGAATTACTAGCAAAAACCAAGAATTTTATTGCAATTTTAATGTGAGTTTAGGCTCACATGTCATTATCCAAAACCATACCGCAATATTAATAAAGTGATGGTTCATCCTAAATCCATATGCCAAAAAGCCTGATACAATATAATATTCAGGAAGGAAGATATATTTTATAGGAGAAGTTCCTCCTAAGTACTCTTAGAAAAAGACAACTTAAAAAAAATGTTTAAATAAGTACAATTATTTTTCGGGGATTTGTTTTTCGGGAAATTGTTTTTTTTTATTCTGTTTCGGGGAATTGTTATTTGGGTAATTGTTTTTCGGGGAATTGTTTTTCGGGGTAATTGTTTCGGGGAATTTTAGTTGGGGAAATTTTTTTTCGGGAATGTTTCAGGGATATTGTCGTACAATCAAGAAATCTATTTTTGTAATATATATTTTTAAAGGTTTTTTGCACTGTGGCTAAGACCTTTTTAGGCCATGACGGAGAGCACAAATATAGTTATTATAATAAAAAAACACTCCAAACCACAGCAATCATATTGGAAATTTTGAACCCTTTCCATATTCCCCCTAATTTAATGACAATAACAAAAAAATACGTAAAATACGTTAAATTAGGTTTAGACTACGGCTTACTTTAATACTATATATTTTAAAACATATTTTATTTAAATGATTGTTGGACTTATAGGCTTGGTATTATTTCATTACAACAATACACAATTTGAAAAATGCTTGCTTTTAGGTGTTCGTGGTTGTTGACCTCATTTATTTTAGAATTGTCACCTCTTTTGGATGATTAACAGTAAATCCTGTTTGTCTGTTTTTCATTATTTTTTATTTTATTTAAAAATGTTACTTTATCTTATTTTCCACTCAATTTCAACTGAATATGTTTGAATTTATGTTTGCGTAAGTTTGTCCGATTGGCTATTTGATAAATTTAATCCAATAACTCATATCTCCACAGGTGTAAAAGGCAAATAAGAGCTAATGGCAAATTTGGGTAATTTGAATGTCTATTATTTAAAAATTGTGTATGGTTATCATAATAACTATTTTTTAAAAGTCCAGGAACTAGTGGGTTTATCCTAAAAAAACTATATCGGAATAATTTCCAATAACTCGAACTACTACTTAAAATACAGAGAAGCATAAATGATCGGTTTTAAGATAGAAGAAAAAAAAATTAAAAGTATTGCGAATTAGTTTGATTGTCACAACGCCATTTTTTATATTATCAAAATAAAAATAATACCATAAAAAATCTTTAAAAAATCCTTACAAATTTGTTAAAAAAAAAACTTGGTCTTACGTCTTAACCACGTCCGCAATTGCTAACCACCAGCAAGCACCACATAATATGGCTGTTATTTATTTAACAAAATCGTGACGCCCACACTTACCCAAAAAAAAATCACGTACTCCACGAAACTCGGCCAAACACTCGCCAAGCACAAAACGCGCACACAAAAGACATGTTATTATAAAATGATTTGTTCGGCTACCGGTTACACGACAAATGTACCGCAATGCAAACAAGAAATATTCGCAACGGCTGCGCGGGGCGCGACGCTTAGTATAAATGCACTGTCATTTGAGTGCACCGTGTGTGTGTGTGTGTGTTTGAGTGTATCGATTGCACAACGCACGTACTATCACCAACATTGCAACGCAAGCGTACATTCACAGACGCACGCGGCGGGCGATTGCTTTCCCTTTCGAAAAATGTAACACCTTTTTCCCGAGGATGCCCAAACATGGAACACACACCGGTATTTCTCGGTCAATACCGTTTCTATATACAATAAACAATTCAATTAATCTGACCGAGCTCCTCGGCCTAAAATTAAAAGCTATGTCACCGAAACCGTTCATTTTCTTGATGTGGTACTGTTCATTTTTGTAAAACCACAGCCAAATAAAAGGAGCTCACGATCGCATTCTCAGCGTGCGACACACGAGGCCAAAAATCGCGTGCTCGAAACACACTCACACAAACACACAGAATTATATATAAATTATAAGAAAACAAAGTCCCTCTGTCGCGCCCGGTGATTTGATATCATTTATAAATTATATGCATAAATCGGCGCCACAGAGCTCGCATATACAGACAATCTATACGTAACACATTCATTATATATATAAACGCACACGCGAATATTTTTGTCGCAGCGCACAGGTATAACATATTTTTGCGGTTATATGTTATGCGCATATGTGTGTGTGTGCGTGTGTGTGTGTGTTAGGTGATTTCAGCCACGATATACACATGCAAAACACATATAATATCCAACATCGAGTTTGACTGAACCACGGATAAAAATCGACATTGGATTTTTCGTGTGTGGGTTTTCAGAAATATTTATATATATATACATAATATAAGATTTCGTTTTATCAATATGCCGCGTATTCATTCATTCATGTTTTTTCATTCACAAAAAGCTCCATGGTCGGCGCTCAAACGAGCATTCGCAATTCGCATACGCACACGCACACCGCGTTGTCAATCTCGTGTACTATTATAAAGTATATATAGTATATTCAATAAATAAATAGTGTATATTGTTTACTATATATATATAAATTGCGCGACAAAGTAAGTGGTAGGCAGATAACTATGCTGTTCTACAAGGTGTACTTTGACACTTCATTTTTATGATGCATTTTCTCGATGGCATTGAACAATCGCGCGCGCACGCACACACACACACACACACGCTCAGACTGCGCCGGCAATGCGTTTAGCGATTGCTTTTTAAGTTGGTATGCATGTTCAAAATATATATTTTTTAAATGTATATATATAAAATATATATGTTTGCTTGTTTACTAGAATAAAGTATAGTATAAGCTTACGTGATGGACAAAATGCAAGCCTGAGGCAACGCTGGCTCGAAATGTTCTTAATTATATCTTAACACCTCTGCACGCGCGGTGCGACGATCCCGCTCACGTGTGTATCATGTATCTATTTTTAGACGATTCACCAGATACACGCATACATACATATATCATACACTTTAGTCTATACAATAGATATTATCTTATATATGTTCATAATATGTATATTCTATATATACAGTATAGATAGATATATTATGGTATTTTATGTAAATTGTTTATTTATGGGCGATTTTGTGGATGCGATTTTGTTGATGCGATCTTGTTTATCGATGCGGTTAAATAAATTCACAGAATCATGTTTTGCAAGAGGTTGAGCCTAGAGATTTAGTCTAGAGTGTGAGTAATTAGGGGGAGCCGTAGTCTTGAAAATATCTACTTTCGATTCGACAGACAAAAGAAGAGCTTCAAAATAATTTAAGATAAAATAATCCGGCAGCATAGAAAGATTATTTTAGGAGCAGGGGGGTCAAAATTATTTTTCGTCCCTAAAAACTTTTTTTTTCAACTTGTAAGGAAAGTCACAGTTAACAAATCACGGTTCTCTTATTGGCATATGCTAAACAAAAATCCTTAAATGGCTTCTGATTACAATCAAATTATTTTTACTGAAAAGCTATCTATAAATAGTAATTAAATCCCACTTAATTTTTTTGTTTGGTCAGAAGATTATTTTACAGGATGTCTTAATGGCAAAAATTATAATAAAAACCGTACGGTTTCCGTTGGATTCTAAGGACAACTATTTAATAGTTTTTTTAGCAGATATTAATCACATAATTAGAAAGGCCGACCTCAACTTGTTTAGATTTAGGTCCAGATTTAGATTTAGGCCTCAATGAAAATCCAACTCTTACAGCCCCATTTCCTATGCATGCAAGGCCTTAATTATAAATTAAAAAGTCTTTCCAAATGGTTGTCGCCAAAAAGCGTCTGGTATGATTAAACTATGTAAATGTATTGATATTTATTTTAAATTCTGCTCAATTCCGATTATCTTCCAAAAACTACCTTGTGAATAGTGGCAGGGTCTTTTTTCAATTTAAAATATTGCCGTTTAGCTTGTGCAATATATAGCGCTTAAACATTGTGCCAACTGATAAATCAAGGCATAGGGTTCAATTTGGAACCTAATTCACATATTTTGATGATCCTATATTTGTAGCATTGGTTTCAGCTTCAGGAATTCAATCGGACATTTCTAGGGGTATGTGGGTAGTATAGTAGTATAGTAATTATATCTGTAATTTTGAGTCAATCTAGAACTCTATTTCTGAACTCATGAAAAAATATTTAAGAAGCGCACTATTCCTGACTACTATAAATCGTTTATGGTCCCAACTAACTTTTTCTGCGTGTATTAGATGCAGTTCTACCTCTACAAAAGCCGGTTTACAGAAATTATAGCTTTATATTAAACTGTTTTTTTTCGTAAGTTATCGCGGGTAAAACAGTATTGTTATCATTTTAAATATTTTTTTTACATGATTACTTGATTACTTAAACTGCTACTAAAAAGCTAATACTAACAGATGGGTCTCAGTTGAATAATGGTAGTTGGGTGTTTGGGTGGGTACATGAACTGTCGTCAACTCTTATTAATTATCAAAAGTAGCAGTATTCGTAGCATTAAATGATAATTAAGCTCTTTTAATTTAATTTTATTTCATTACAAAAAATCAACGAAAAAGACACCAAAAAAATCACCGATAACAATTCACATTCCAATTCGTTGAATCATCATATTCGGTGAAACTATAATTACCTTATTACTTATATCGTGATCTGTGTTTATGACCACCATTAATTTTAAGTCCGGCTGATTTGAAGTGAAAAATATTAGAATTTTAGGTTATGTAAATATGACAGTTTTCGCAGCTTACGGTCAACACCCAATCAATGAACCTTTTTGTTAGTACTATATTTCGTTCAACCTGACACACACGACCACACGGCAAGCACACACAGCAAACGCGGAGCACGCGTAAAATGACCTGTCGCCGTTAATCATGCACAAGACTGCAACCTGGAATTCGTGTACACACGTTTTAAAATAAATATACGAGTACTTTATACATACAGAGGTGTCGTAGGTGTTGGCGAAGCGTGTACACGCTGTATAGTGTATAGTTTATAGTGTATAGTGTATAGACATTACAAATTCAGTGTGGTTGCTCAGCGTCCGAGCACTCGCAAGTGGTGACACGAACTGTACCAAATCGCCATTCTTTGGCGCACGCCGAACATGTACTTGTCTTTAAGACGCAGGCGTTCGCGCAAAGACATTTTAGTTTATATGGTATATTCGTCATACGTGCGTTGCGTCGCGTTGTCGTTTCGAGCGCACACGTCTAGTCGTCTAGCACGTTGCGTCGCGTCGCGCACGTATGCGGAAAATTATGATTGCAAGCGAGCAAAGAAAAGTGTTTCGTTGTCCGTATTCTGTTTGCCGGCTCGGCGGCGCTACTCATTTTACTAGAAAAACGAGATAATATGCAAATTGAGTCACCTTTCTAAACGACTTTGAAATTTACGTGAATTACGTAGAATCACGAGCACAAAATTGCTCGCATAAGATCTACAATCTGCATATATATAATATAGACTGTGACACGAATATCATGAGCGATAAATGCTTATGTTTTCATTCATAAATTTTATGGATCATAGTGATGATGTAGACCTTACCTCAAGAGTACAATTAATACAGTCAATACAGAAGAGGTTTTTTATAGAAAAAGAAAAAAATCTACTTATAATACAGTCGATATTTTTCGATTATATTTATATGCAATTTTATTTATTTTTTTAGCATGTTTTTAAAATGCAGAATGAAATGACCAGAATACTATTGACGTATTCGATGTCTTCGTGCTGGATCAGTATTTTTGATCCAGTCTTTCTTCCACATCATATCTGACCAAGATATAGACAGATATAAGACAAAAAACTTGCTTATTAAGACAGCGTAATTGTATTGGGACCAAACAAAAAAATGTTTATATATTTTTGGTAAGTTACTAAAAATACATTTTTATTACCATGAATAAATGATTGTTACCAAAAAACAATATTTGTTACCATTTTTTATTTATAATAAATAAATTTCTGTTACCAAAAACTTGTTTCTACCAAAAAAAATATTTATTGGTACAAAAACATTTTTTTTCGTGAATTTTTAAATTTGGTTTCATTTTTGTTTAATTTTGGTTAAATTTTCTAAGGGACAAAAATATTTTTTTCGTTAATCTAATTATTTATTTTGGTGACAATATATTGTTTGTTTTTTGTGCCATTTTTTTTGTTCATTTTATTATTAACCGATAAATAACAATAAATATTTACAAATCAGCTCCTAAAATCTCAAGCTAAAAACCCATTTCCTCGACACCATATAAATACACCATCATGAATACATCTCATTATTACCCCTACGTCCACACCCACAAAGTGTTGCATTTCGCTTTTCTAGAATAATCAATACTCGCTTATAGCCAGGTTCATGCTCTTGTAATTGATACGACCCAGAACTTAATATAATATTATATTATATTACAGTCGTTAAATCGAAGGTCGCAATAAAAAGCATCGAAGCAATCGCGCGCGTATCTTCAAATAACAACATTTAATGTACGCGTACTGTATAGTATTCAATAAAAAAGCTCGTTACAAGAAAACGAGAAGATTCTCCATGAAGAACATCATCGCAAAATAATACAAAACCGAAACATCGGCGGCGCCACTTGCCTGGGTATTTACACACAATTTAAATGTCAGGCGTATATAGATGTATATGTATATTTATATGTATATGCAGAAACAGAAACACAGGATATATTAATTTCCGAAATTGACGGTGACATTACAATAAACAATTGGAATCAACTTGGATATATGCAATATAAATGTATATATATATATTCTGTACACAAATATGCGTGGGCGGCGCGGCGTCGAGCGCTCATCGCTGCATGATGATTATTAATGCGCTCGCGCTCCGTTTGGTAGGCAAAGCACGCGCAGAGCATTTGCGATATTGTTCATCGTTAAATGCTAGAAAATACAAAATGCAAGATTAAGACATAAATCCGTAGAATGGTAACACAGCAAATGCGCGCGCGCGTGCATTAAGCGGTGAACATGACATTTCGTGTAGACGCGATAGAGCGAGGCTATGTTGCACGCGGCGCGCGGCGGTCGTGTATAAGGAAAGTTAGCCGCGCGCATAATGTAGGCTCGTCCGACTTGTTTTTATAATCACTCTGTATACATATATCTGCATTTGTATAATATATGCATAGACACTGATCCTATGTACATAATCGATTGCGTTCGTCAAATTAAAATGCTGCATTACCCAACGATTCTGTTTTGCGTGCGCGCCATCGGTTTTATGAATGAAACTGCACACACACACACACACACACGCGCGAGCGACAACGTGCCACCGTCGCTGCGTTGGTTTCGTAACCGCAACTTAATATATTCTGATTAACAGTGATATTTTATGAATGGAATCGTATGTTACACGGAGCGAGCGCACGCTCGATCTCGACTATGTTATAGTAAAGTGTGCGTTGCGAAATACCTTGAATACACCTTACGCATACTCGATCGTGCACACACATGCGCGGTAAAGATTGAAATATATATTATGTATCTTGTGCTTGCGTTGCGTATATGTGTAAAACATTATGCGTGTGGGCGCCAGAGTTGAGCCGACGCCGCCGCCGCACGCCGCGTAGATATAATTATTTGTCGTGAAGGTCGCATATATATACAAAACACAGTGTGGTCAATAGATTAACGCAGCGTGTTCAACGGAAGTAACCAAGGTCCGGCGTCTATTAATATATATTTATATTTTTATGTGGAAGCAGCTCCTTGCGCTCGCGCAACCAACGCTCATTTACGATTGCTAATGACTTGAGAGCCATCCGTAAAAACGTCAATGTGGGGCCACGAACAAATATTCAGCTCACGAGTAATTTACAATGGGCCATAAATCAATAGCGTTTATTTAAGCCGGACGACTAGTGTACGCTTATAGCGTTATGTACACAAACCGCCGCGCCGCCGCCGTGCCGCTTGCGCCGGCCGCGTTGCTGGCTTCTACCTACTCTTAGCACGATCCGCGGCCCCGGAGATTAAAAGCGTCTTAAGCCGCGTGCGTTCGGGCGCACGTTCAGCCTGGCAATAAAAGTTATTATCATAAAAACAGTGTGCTTTTGCGCTCGGGAATCGTACACCGCGAAATGGCGCTCGGCGCGGCGGTAGAATTGCAGTAGCAAAATCGGTATTATACCTTTTTGTTGTGCGCACGCGCACGCGCACTGCAAATCGTCGATTGACGATACACAAACATGCATCTTCCATATATATATATTCATATATAAATATATACCACAATCTTACAAAATGTATTCCATTACACAGTTCTTGTTTTCCGCGTGCACACACACACACACACATAAAATAAGCGAGCGCGCACACACGCAAAGAGAATGCCGCTAATGCAACCCTGCCACAGATTTAGAAGGATTAAACCGCGCGCGCATTGTATGTAAATATAAATGAATATAAAACGAATAAAAACATGAAAATTGTAACAGATTTTATTTTGCTTTGTTATTGCGTGTGTATGTGTGTGTATGCGTATATACGTAAATACTGTATGTGTTCGGTATAGCTATGCACGAGACGCTATACGTATTCGAAAATACGTTCTTTTGTACGATACACGAACGCGTGCAGTGCGCGCCGCCGAACGGATTGGAATTCTCATGCGCGAGCGTATAAGTCCTCTGCTCTCGTTGCCTCGTTGCGATTGTCTTAATAAAATATTAGGGCACTAATTGCACACAAACGGCATCGTAATAAAAGCACTTATATGTGTGTTGTGCGTGCAACGTCAGCAAATCGATTGCCTTCTTAATTAACAAGCACACGAGCGGCAGCAAACAAAAGACTTGTAAAACGACGAACCCGCAACATTTTCGTAAATCGTATTTAGCTGGAACCCCTTTCACCGTGCGCGAGTCACTGACATTTCAATTATGCCAATACAAATTCGTTTCGTGGACGCGCGTCGATTTTCGCGCCGCCATTAACAGAATCTTCCCCTCACTGTACTATATGTATATTATATACTTATATACAATAAATATGCTTGACTATACTGTATATCCGTTTTCTTATATAATTTATACGATAAATACGCTTAAGATTAATAATGGTTATTAAGGAACACGTCGCACGCACACACGCAAGCGAATCGCAATTTATTTTCTCTCAAATTGTCCGTAATTAAGAAAAGTAAAAGATTAACTTTTAACGATAACGTGCACATAAGCAACGACGACAAAGACCTCCTCGCCGTGGCCACACTCGCTCATTATGAACGTTCTGTGTTTGTGTGTGTGTGTGTTTCCGCAGGATAGCACCAAGCACCTCAATAAATCGGATCGATGTTTTTTTAAGGATTAATGACATTTTGGTGTGATTAAAGGTACGAACACATGAACAGACAATATCATGCAGACTATCTGCCTCATGTCAGAGTTTTTACATAGCCAGACAATTGTCACAAACATCCGTCGCATTTTGTATGCGGCAGACATAAATGAGACATAATTCTGCAGACAGTTTTTCCGTGTCTACGACCCGATTACATGTGCAGATATAATTTTGCTGACATATGTTTGGTGCAGACAATATGTGAAAGACTTTTTAGAGAATACTCCAAAAACAGCGTCACAATAATCACATGTGCTTACATATTTGAGTTGACGTTTGATGGATTATTTATTATGAAACGAAATGAAATGCCACTTGAGGAAAACTCGCAGCTGATTGAACTACAATTGCCGCGGCAATTATTTTTTAAGAAGACTTTCTATAGTGAGGTCGTAGTAGGGAAGGCGAGAAACCATGTGTACTGTGAATGTTTGTGATTTTCTCCAGATACTAAACGCTATTTTCTTCGTATTGATTGCATTACTATGAAGTGCACAAATATATATCGTGCACATTCTCTTCACCAAGTGTTTGATAGCAATTTCCTTTAGTGTTTTCCACTTAGTCAGTGAACTTTTGAAATTCAAATTCAATATGGTAATTTTCCGCAATTTTGAGAGATTCTGGTTCCGATTTTGGTTCCGACCAAACAAAAAAAAGTTGAGGTGGGCATTTCTAATTATTTAATAGTACCTATCCATTAAAAATATTATAGAATAAATTAATATTGAATTTACTTGATCTTTTTAAACAGACTCTGAAAAAAGTCTGCTCTGTGTCTGCACCTACAGACACAGCGGACATTTTTCAAATGTCTGTTGAAGGTGAGCAGACATGAGCAGACAAATGCCCGTTAAATATGTAGTCAGTCATCTTTTGCAATTATTTCTACAAGGACATATCTTTTTTAATGTTATGTAGAAGTCATTTTAGGCCATTACTCAATTAGTTTAAGTAATTAGTTAGAGACGGTTTTTATCGCTTTGGTGAGAAATTGTGGGGTAGTCCAATTTATTAAGGGACATAATTTCTTGTCGTCTTTCTGGGTAACAACTCAAATTTTTTATGAGACTGTACCATTCCAAATAAAACTCGCATTTTAACCAGATTAATCCAGTTGTCATATAAAAGGTCTTGTAGCTTCTTATCAAAATTATTAAATTGTTTTTATTAGTCGGATGACTTGAATAAATTTTTTTTAACATTGAAATTATTTTAATACAGAAATAGTGATAGAGATACAAAATAATAATCCTGCTAGAGTATTTCATATTTCAAAAAGCTAAAAATAAAGTGTTTCTAAAAAAACAATTTTTTACCATACAGAATAGTTTTTGTACCCAAAAATATAAATAATAAATGCCCAAAAAACGTGTCTGTGTTCAAAAAATTATCTCAAATAAATACCCAAATTTCACCAAAATAAATTCAAAATGTGTCTATTTTTTTGTGGTACAATAATTTATTTTTGATAACATTTTATTTTTTTGGTGAGAAAAAAAATGTATGGTAACTAAAATGTATTTATAGTAACAGAAATTTATTTATTGTAACAAAAGCATTAATATTTTGGAAACCATATTTTTTTTAAAATGAACGATTTATTGTAACCTTTTCAAAAATAATCACTAACAGTCTGCAATAGCGATCGAGAGTGATCGAGATTCCAATTAGAAGAGTTTTTAGGCCCGTATTTTTAATTCTCACACAAGGCAAAGATTTTTTAACTGGTGTAAGAAAATCCCTCGATTCGATTCAATCGCTATTTAAGACTTCCACCGAGGGAAAATATATCTGAGGCAAGAAATTGAAGAATTGTAGCCTCGATCGCAGACTTTTTACTCGATCAAATATCAACCCTAACATTGCAATATATTGGTTTTGTACATGCAACATTGTCAGTCTAAAATACGTAAGCAAACACTTGCTCCTTAAATGCAAATAAACACGCACACGCACGTAAATCTCATAGACATATCGTTAAACCGGGCACATATCGTAGCTCGATCGTATATAATGTGCAATTTAACATACGTAATATGTGTGTATACATAAGCACACACACATACACAAACACTAACTAATGATTCTCTTTTTCTCGTTTCCGTAAGCTTGCGTGATCTCGAGTGGCACAGCGCCGCGTATGCGTGATCGATTAGCCCAATAAATGACTTAGGATAGTTGTGTCATACCGAATCAGATAACTATCTATGTGTGTTAAAGTATACCCGCTGTACGGGTATACTTTAAATATATTTATGTGTGCACTTGGTTTATGGATGATTATTTCAAAATTAGTGCACACTAAACGAGATTTAGTGTTTGAATGAAATTCGCAAGCGTGAATTCCGGCATTACTTTGTGGGCGCAAGTGAATAATTTTAATAATTTATTTAATGCCGTGCTCAGTGCGGCCGTTGCGTCGCCCACACGGATATATTGTTGTGTGTGTGTGAGTGTGTGTGTACGTTCAATTTGTATATACTACCTGCGCAGCGCAAGCTCGGCAAATGTCTTAGAATGTGTGTAATTATAATGTGTGCGTTACACAAATACAGTTTGTGAATGAATTTCGAATGCAATTCATTGAGAAACAACATTCGGAGTCGTGTGTCTCGAGAATATAGTAAATATTATATATGTATATTAATGCCGAGAATGCGCAGTGTCGTTAAAATGCAAATACGCATGCGCAGTTTCTATTGTGTTTAAATGAGTGTGATCGTTAATATGCGCTCGCGCAGCTCTTAAAAGAAGTTTTATTTTAATTTATTCACTATTAGCTTGTATTCGCTTTGTACTCTTATAGTGGTTTTTAACAGCTCTTCTCATTTGTACATGATTACGTTAATTATAAACTCGTTTCGTTAGGCCACAAATTGACTTGCAATGCACAATCAACTGGCTTTTTTATAAATATATATACAGTGTTTAAAAAAGTTTATAGGAACTTTTAGTCTGTCCATAACATAGGAAAAAAAAATTAATTTTAGTTTTTCTGACAATTTCTATATAGTTTAAATCATAGTTATGACCAAATTTAATAATTTTACGATTGAGGAGCATAAAGTGATATAAAATTCACATAATGAACGTGAAAAATTCGAAAAATTGAATTGGTCATTTTGGACTGAATAAGGTCTTAATCAGGCGATTGTATTTCTTCACTTCCGATAAAATTCAAACGTCAGAACTAAATAGTAATTATAAAATGTCTATTCATTTTATCACATAGGACATTAGGAAGGATTGATCCCCACAAATATTTTTTTATTAAAGACGGATTTGAGGCCGTTTGCCGCATATTACATTAGGAAAAGTATCCGAGGCACTCGCACGGAAGCGACCTAAACTAAAGCTTCCCCAATTTGCCGTAATAGGCAATTTTTATAAGATTGCCCGAATCCCGTGTGCCATTGGCTATATATAGATTGCACGCTCATTTAAATCCTATTATAAATTGACTCTACTTCTCAAAATCACTGATTTTCTATTAAATTGATTAAATCTATAATCAAAGGTGAAGAAATTGACATTTTATCAGGTGATTATCCAAAATTTAATCAGGTCTGAAGAAATCGGCATTAAAAAAAGAATTAAGAGTCAATATCAAAGAAACATATAATTTCTTTACGGCAGAATAATGCAAAAGATTCACACTTTCTTTTCCAGATAATCTTCCAAAGATGTCCTAGCAAAATGGTGGAAAAAAGCCACAGTTTAAAAGGAATGTTTAGTTATTTTTGAATCGATTATTTCCCCACTTTATATATTTTTTATTTTTTGGTTACTTCTAGGATTTTTATGTTGGCCTTAAAATATATTAAATATGTTAAAAAGTTGTAAAATTAAAATAATATATAAAAAGGTAATATTTTCTTGAAATAAAAGTCAGTTTCTTGAAATAAAAGTCAGTGATTGAGCTTTTGTAAGAAATATTAAAGTAATAACATACTTTGGATAGATACTTTACAGCCAAAGATGCATTTGATTATCAATTTTACTCTCTCTAACTTAGCCAATGAAATTAAATTTTGTTGAATATGTTTACAACAAAAATAGTAAAATTAGCCATTGAGCGATAAGAATAAAATATGTTATTTACGCATTTTTTAGATATTACTAGATTTTATTGTAAAAACGATAGAAATTGTCTAAAAAAAAATATATATATAAAACATATAAATAAAAAATATATAAAATTTATAAAAGAATATAAGAATTATTAAAAATAATAAGAATTTGTTTTTTTTTTAAAGAAAGAATATAAGATTTTTTTAAAAATAATAAGAATTTGTTTTTTTTTAAAGAAAGACTATTTTCTATGAAAAAAAATGTAAAGATATAAACATTTTTATATAGATAAAACAAGATAAATCTATAAAAAAATATTTGACCTTTTTACAACGAAAATCGTTGAAATTTCTACAGAAAAGCTTGAAAAGATGTTTTTGTAAAAATGTTCATAGAATTCGTCAGAAAAATCGCATTTTTTGTAAACCTAGCTTTTGTTATAAAGATTTGTTATATAATATATATAAAATATTGTTCTACTTATATTCATCAAATTACCATATATCTAGTTCAATTGCTTACTCGCTAAAAATAGTTCTCTGATATAATTCCCATTGCAACCTACAAGAAAATCATATTCACACACACACACACACTAAAACATCATGGTCATAGCACTTACAACCCATACACATACACAAATACCATATAGCAAAACTATCAAATTTGAATGAAAAAAAAAACAGCTCACATAAACTGAACACCTTACAACCCACTCGCCGCTGCCAGATACGTATAGCTTCTATACATTATTATATATAAATATATATTTATTAAATATTTTATGATACTCTCGCGTGTGCTTGTTCCAGGTAACACATTGTGACGTCACTCATACGATATAATTAATGCGATTCAAATAAATAATAAAGCTATATGAATATGATGGAATATTTATGTCGTGTCGGAGATGTATTATTATTGCACTTTGTGTTCGGGTACATAATTCTGAGTGTGTGTGTGTCGTAGGCGATCGCGTATAGCAAAGTGAATAGGTACATACTTTTTTTTAGTAGAATGAATAAGTTTCAATATTCTTATATTTGGATTCGACATGATAAAGGTAAACACACCGCGTTTGCGTGGTCTGTGCAGACCGAGCTTGCGGTGGCCGAAAAGTGAAAATATCAAATAAACGAGTACTCAATTCAAGTGACACTGGGCACGTGTCCCGCTCACACACACATACACACACACACACAATGGACGTTGGGCATGAATTACGGAATGCGTATATAATCGCGGTTTAAATGCGCACGCGCTCTCTTCTGCATACGATTTGATTGATTGATTGGCTGTATGTGTGCGTGCCGAAGAGGATTAAATATACGTATATATGCCCGCGCACGCGCTTAACTTCATGGCGTAATTCAAGCGTAGGCAGCCAAAGCGTATACGCATTATTTGATTGCGATAGATATGTACACACACACTCACACATTATTCTATTCACAAATGAATATATAGATTTTGTTGATCTTTGTCGCGCACTGAAGCAGTAGCAATAAGCGATGAATTACTATAATAGCATAGCATTTCGGTTATTTGTTGAGATGTGTTCAAATAGTTTTGTTTAATTTTTTTTTGTGGGGCTTCAAATGCGACGCATCAATCATATGGGAGTGAATCAATCGCATAATTAGCTGTCTGCCAGAACAAACAGACGATATAAAATATATATGTGTAAATGTATATATATATATATAATTGTATATTTTAAACAAGTATGTCGTGGAAGATTTGAGATTTGAAGAAAGCACCTGAGGAAATTATTTAAAATATGTTTTCTATTATACGAACGGTGCATGGGTAAATACAAATTAAAATACACGTTGTTTTTGTCACTTGATTGGAAATCAGGTGAAAAAATCAATAAGTAAGAGTTATAGTATCGTATATATAATTTTGTTATATTTTTTTTTAATTTATTTGTCCTTCCGAATTGCTTGGACTCCGTTTGCTAAAATACTACTACTAAATATTAAATAAAATATTTGTTCATAATTTTTTATCATAACGGACTGAGATTTAAACTAAGTGCTGCTGAATAGTAATAGAGAAAGGGGAGGAGGTGTTCTATTAGCTGTTCGATCCGAAATTAGTAGCAAACAAATTATGGTACCTAATACCGAATCAGTTGAGATCATTTTTGCTCTACTCATAATAAACTATAAAATGATCTATTTGTGTTGCTTGTACATCCCTTCAGACAATGTGTTATGTTCTTATGCTGAAGCTTTGACAAGTTATTTTAGTCATGTTGACGTCAAAAGAATGACACGTTGTTTATTGTTTTCCTTCAGTGGAATGGATCAATGACGACATTAACACAAAACTAATGCTTCCTACAAGTTTCGGATTGACGGTGGAGACAAACATGCTCTCTATGTTATTCAGTAATGGCCTATATCAACTGAACAACACATTCAATTTTTAGGGTAGACTGTTGGATCTGGTGTTTACCAGTAATCAAGATGACGTCACTGTCATTAAGAGTGTTGTGCCGTTGAGTAGAGTGGATGCTTACCACACTCCCATAGAAATTATGTTTGATAAGAGTGTGGGATGCATATCAAAACCCAGTCCACCTGCAATGGTGTTTGTTTATTCTGCCCAACGATTGGAACCGTCTATTTGTTAATTGTGTTGAAGTTGGAGAAGCGGTTGACTTATTTTATGACATTATATCTCGTAACTTTAATCAGTTTATTCCAAAAAAATATGTGCAACATCCTACGCGTCCAGTATGGTTTAATCGCTATCTTATAAAGCTTAAAAACTTGAAGACGAAAGCGTGGAACCGATTCAAACGGACAAACAGTCTCACAGATTATTCTGCGTTCTGTACACAAATGGACAGAACCGCATCGCCACTGCGTAGTCTGTATGACGAGTACCTCCGGAAAATCCAAAATGATTTGATTATAGATCCTACCAAGTTTTGGGCATACGTAGATAGTAAAAAAAGACAAAAGGTTTTTCTTCCATGATGAGGCTAAATGATGACAATTCCTCTGTTATCTAATTTATTTGCAAAATGTTTGGAACATTTTTTGAAAGTGTTTACATATCCGAAGACGCACTGGAACCTTTATTGACGGACCCAGTTCGAAATTTTGGTGTTTCCGAAACTGAAGATCTTAGTTCAATGCACTTTGATCGCAGTGATGATCCTAATGCACTTTTGGGCATCAATGTGCATAAGGGTAAAGGTCCTGATGAGATTCCTCCACTGTTCTTACAGAAATGTTCTGAAGCCCTTGCCGTTCCACTTCAGTTCATTTTCAACCTTTCACTGTCCACTGGCATTTTTCATGAGAAATGGAAAACACACTTCTATTTTTAAAACTGGTTCCAGAAGTGATGTCTCAAATTACAAGGGTGTTGCTATTCTTCCAACTATAGCTAATTTCTTTGAATCTATGGTTTACGAAATGATGACAAATCAACTAAGAAGGACAATTGCAATAAATCAGCACGGTTTTATGGCGGGTCGTTTTAAATCTACTAATTTAATTGAGTTTACTAATTACGCTATCGGTGTGCTTGAATCTGGTTCACAGCTCGATGTCATATACACTGATATAAGAAAAGCTTTCGATAGACTGCGTCACAGCTATCTAATTCAAAAACTACTAGAGCTGGTCGATTTATCGATAAATCGAAAAAACGTTTTTTTATCGAATCGATTTATCGATATTTTTAAAAACAATTTCTCGATTTTTTCTCCTATGTGTCTTCTTTTGTTATATTAAAATCAAAACCAGAATCGATTATTATTTTCCCTTTTATTGTTGCTGTAAAAATCGTTTTTGTCAGAAATGATTTTTCGATTCTGTGGCTGGTTTACTTATAATATTGTACTGAAAAATAAATAATATATTGAAAAAACACATATTGAAAATCTTGATTCTTAGGCCTCCTAACATATTTCTAATATATGTTTACATATTTTTTAGCAATGTCTTTGGTTCACTTTCACACAAAAAGCCTGTTCATTGTTCAGATATTGTATTTGAGGAGATTCAATAATATTGTATGCATAACAAAAAGTCAAAGAAAATTGTTTTTTATTTTCAAAATCGATTTAAATCGATATATTTAGAATCGACCAGTTTTCTAAGCGAAATTGGTGTCCATTCTTATATTCTAAAGTGGATACATATTATATTTATGCAAACGAACAATATGTTAAGATTGAAAATTGGAAAACGCGTTTGTTCACGATAAAATCAGGTGTACCTCAAGGTCACTTTCTTGGTACACTTCTCTTTAATTTGTTTAATATTGACTACATGTTTTTGAAGATTTACGGACAATTCATAGAAAACAATTCGTTGAAAACAATTCATAGAATAACAATTCGTAGAAAACAATTCATAG
>JAAAKO020009499.1:0-18264 GCA_010015015.2 Bolitophila cinerea | reverse complement strand
AAATTGCATGTATATTTATGTAAATTTGGTACAGAAAATATTAAAATGCCGATATGTAAATTCCTGCCTTCAAAATTTACTACTATTTGAAGTTTTAAAGAGTATATATATGAAACTAAATTGCAACCAAGGTTGAAAGAAGTTGTAAGATGTTTTGATTCGGTAACATTTGAGTCTTTGAGATATTTCTCAGGTTAAAGATATGTAAAATAAACTAATTAATTTCAACAAACATAAATGGTAACATTTTTCAAAAATTTTAAAATTTGAAATTTATTGTAATTTCCTATTTTTTATCTATTTTTTTGGAAATGTTACACTTTAATGTATATCCGTATTTTTACTTTTATTATTCCTAAATAATTATTGAACTTTTACTAGCCCTTAAATATAAAATACAAGTTTATTTAACGGAAATTAGAACTGCATCACCCGAATTTTCAAATTCATACTTTCGTGATATGAGGTTTTTCCGCCCAAAAACCACTGTGCACCGCAGCAACCATATGGAGATCAGAAATGTAAATATTAAGTAACAAAAGATAGAAAAGAAAGAAAAAAACACGTATAAAAATATTCACCAGAAACACCCTGCAGAAAGTGAAAAGAGATAGTTAATTTTCAATTAATCTTCATCCTATGAGGTTTTTTGCAGAAAAAAAAATTACCGGAAACGTCGCGATCTGACATACAAGGAAAGCACAGCTTTCACCCTCTACCCTCCTACGCTGTCTTTGTAAATATTTGACCTCTTATTAACATTTTATTTAAATTGTACTACAAAAGGTGCTTTAAATTTGATCCAACCTTTTCAGTTCTGTCACACAATTAACAAACACAGAACAGAACTGACAGAACTGAAAGGTTACAAAACCCTGCTTTATATGAAAAAAAAAACTAAAATCCAATTTGCTACAGTTCGGTTCTAGGGGATCCACTTTTCTTAATAATAACTTCTAAATAATATTGTTTGAATGTAATCAGGGGTTAATATAAATCTAACCGAAGAAAAATTATTGTGATTAAAATAAAAAATTAAAAATTACGACAATACAAAAAAATATTGTTATCATGAATTTGTTAATGATGAATGATTAAATTTAGTAAAAACCTAGCGTCAGCTTCATAACACAACCTCTATTAACCAAAATTATTACCACATTATAACAAGAAAAAAAATCAAGACTAAAACACGCAAACATAGAAAAAACAAAAAAAAATATATTAATTATTTAATAATTAAACTATATTTGATATTAACATATTTTTAATAAATTGAATACTAACTCACAGTCACACATAGGGCTAAACAAAATTCTGTTTATTTATTACTTTTCAACATTTTTTTGTAACAAAACCGATTAAGTTTTAAATCAGTTTATAAAAACATAAAAAGTTTAAAAAAAATCTAGTTAGTTGTTTATTTTTATTGAACACTCATTATTATGATGAAACATATCTTGAATTTTTGGCAAACAATACAAAAACGGGATTGTTATAAAAATTAAATTATTATAATTGCAGTACAACAATTTAGTTGAACCAATTTCTCCATAAAATGTTCATCTGTCTTCTGTACATTCGCAAAAACCCGATAATTAAAAAAGAGACCGTTAAACACACTCGCAAAAATTGCAAACAATACTTTTGCCATAAGCAAACAATAATTTACAATATAAACACAAGCAGCTTATCGCAGGTACGACACCGCACTATCTTTAGCCGCAGCGTTAAACTGGGTCAACTAGGCGAGCGTGAGCGAGTTTACACACTCGCCAAAGATATACAATTCAGATAATTATTATCCAATGTTAAATATACACAAATACGATATCCGACTAACATAATCAAGTCATCCTCCTTGGCGCATTTATTAGTGTATACAAAATACATATAGTGTAAATAAATTTATATTGTGTTCGGCAGCCGGCGCGCCGCGGTGCAGTGCGATATCATTCAAGCCGGCCGGCCGGCGGCACTGTCGGCCACTTTATATGTCTTATATATTACATAAATATATATAGAGAATCGATCGAGCCGGTCCGATAAGACGATACGGCATGAGCATTGTGTGCAATGTGCATATAGCAATTGTCCTATATATAAATACACACATACACACAAATATGTATATATATAGTAATAGTATTATCTGGCAATTGTGTTGCAGCAGTTTTTGTGTAGGATTTCTTAGCTACCGCGCTTGTGCTGGCGGCACTTGTAACCTAAACAACAGCTTACTTATACGCGAGCGCATTTGCGATAAGATATGCGCGCACGCGAGCGCATGCGCTCAACGTTTTATCATTGCAATGATATTATTTATGAGCTGCACACAAACTTAGTTAACAGTCTTAAAAATGTTAAACTAATGAATAAGAATTTATACGAAAAAGTGCGTGTAGCTCTAGTATTTTATTTAAATAAGTGCATCGCATGTTTTTCTATTCTCTGTCTATATACTAAATAATAATAATATAATGCGTAAATTGTAAACAATTGTCATTTCAATTTTGTGTACTGTCGTGTACAATAATTACAAAATAAATAAATACTTTAATATACTCGTATAATACTTATATAGAATATTTTGTGTTTCTGTGTTCGTTGCAAGTGCGACACGACAAAACACTCGGGTTGTTGAACTCACAACGCGCAAACACAAAAAGAGACGTCGCGCGCTGCGTTGCGTCGCTCGTCGTCACTCGTCATTGCACTACTAGGCATCAACATTCAACCAACATATACTAGTCAGCGCAACAAAGAAATGCGTGTATGTGTGAGTGTGTGTGTGTACTTTGTATGACGGGTAATCATCTGTATGTGTAATGCATCAATTACTGTGTGTTGTATTTTTTATGACTTTGTGTCTGTGTTACGGTGGACTGCGTTCTCCATAAGAATAATGCATACGGGAATTGGATGCATTTGAATGAATTGGGAATGCACCCATGAATAATACAAGCAAACGTAAAATGCGTCACCGTTTTTCGACAAGTAAAACTTTATTTGAAGTCTTTATGGAGCTGCATTTTTGTTGATGATTTTTCATTAATAATATATTTCCGATACTATTGAGGTTTTTTCCGTACCTAAAACGAATAGATAATTATTTAGAAAATATATGTAAATATTACAATTATTGCTACAATAGAATGGTAATAGAAAAACCAATATATAGTTAAGATGATTACATTATTATTGTATCAAATAAAAAATATGTCACAAAGAAACCAAAGTTGACACAAAGAATAAATAAAAATTACACCATTATTTACGACAATATTTAGAAGCCGTATGAAAAATATTGTTGTGATGACAAAGAAAATATACAATTTTGTTTTAGTGGGGATTTCGGTCACGAATATTTTCCGGCAAAAGTCAAGAAAGGCTGGTAATGATAAAAATCGACATATTTTAAATTCTTTAAATAGTAGCAATACGTTTTTAAAAAGACATTCCAAGGAAGGAAATATAGAGATAAAAAATATAGAGAAATTTCCAACTATTTTTAAAACCTTTTCGCACAGCAAGAACTGTATAATTCCAAGTTGTCTGAAATCCAAGCAATATCTCTATAGAGAAATCCGTAATAAAATTCTAAATTTAGTCATTTCTCTAAAATAATTCTAATAGAGAAATAAGTGTTGGGCTCTTCTCGAGTCTCGAAACTCATCTCTAAATTATTCGCAAAACATATAAAAAATAACTAGTAATATCCTGTTTAGGTTTTTATCTATTTTCAAACTATTTTAGAACCCTTTTTTGGCAGCACAAGATATATGGATGTTTATTAGTCTCTACCATAATAATAATAAGAAGAAAGGTTTGCGTTAACGTCTACTTGTATTTTTTCATGTTTACTTGTTGCTGTGTGGTTGTGTTTTATGAGCTGCTGTGTGACGCCGCGCCGACGGGCTTTCTGTGCTGGCCCTAATCCAAATACAAGTGAGTATAAAGTTTTAAAAAAGTAATAAGTATAATATAATAAAAAAATATTTGTTTCCCATATAATACCACAGGAGAATGCTGTGATTGTGTTGGCAGCCATTTGAATATTCTAGTGCTTTGCTGTGTGGCCTGTTCTGGTAATGAGTGGGTAAAGGCTTCATTCCCAATAAAGTGTATTATTATACAAAATATATATTTTTTAATAAAAAATATGTATTAATATATATAATAATATATACTAAGAAATATAGAGCTTTTTTCGAGTTCTATTTGAACTGTTTTAGAGTTAAGAGTTTTAGAGTTTTGATGATATATTTTTGTTATTATAGAACTAAATACAAGCTGAATTTGAACTATTTTTGGCCTTTTTGGATACAGCTCTATATACCAGCTCTATTTTAATTTTGAGTTCCAGATTTCTATTCGAGCCTCTCTAGCCAGTGGTTTTTGTATATTAAGTATAAAGAATCGAGCTTTAATAGATAAGGTGAAATCCAAGTTCTTACTACTTTAGAATTGGAATCAAGTTGAATTCGAGAAGCATTGTTGTTCAAGATTGCCCGAGCTGAATTTTATAAAATAGTATTTTGTACCGATCCAATTTTTTCGGTGTTCCTTGGTTATTTATATAGTGTTATTTTGGTGGATGATTTTTTGTGCCTTAAACACTAGTCATTAATATTACTTAATTATAAAAAAAAAATAATAACAATGCTTCAATATTGCTTACATTTCAAAAATTCAAAACTTTTGAGCAGTTGCATTTTTTCTCCTGGTATATATTCTATATATATTTAGAATCACAAGCACATTTAATCATCTTTAGATACTCGGCATACGAGAATAGCACAAAAGAGACATTTCGACTTTTCTTGCTTGCTTGAATGTCATAAATATGACGTAGAACGGCAAAATGTCTTTACTTTATATGTTTTCTTTATAAACCTTTTTTGTAACTTGTGTGAGCCCGGCCAAATCCGCTGAGTCGGAGCCAGGCAAGTGGGAAGGTGAGGCGTTCCCGAAAGAGGACTGTAGGTACGCGAAAGAGTCACCTGAAAGGGTGTGTAGCTCAGGATATATAGATGAGAAAGTAAGTTAATTTTTTAATCAAAAAAAATAGCTAAAATATAAAGATTAATTATTACCATTTCTAGATTCTGAGGTACAGCTCTAAATGTGCAAAAGAGTCTCTTTGCCCCATTCTACCCTATACTCTTTAATCTTTAATTGATGTCACTAGTTCAATTTAATGTACCTGCTCGAGTTTTGCGCGAGCATGAATTCTTAAAAAGTTGTGAGGCACAGAACTTCGTATGAATAAGCCGATGAATAATTTATGTACAAGTTTTTCAGCTTTTTCGACTTAAAACGCTTCGCGAGACGCGTTCCGTTGAAGCGTTAGGTTTAACCTTATTTTTAATGTGTAAGACATCACGTTTAGAATTGTTCAGCACTACAATTCGTGTAACTGTAAGTGCAAAAACTCATAAATATAAATGTTTGGATTGTTGTCCATGGAAGGGTTTAATATCTGAGCTATAGTTCTGTTTATTAATTATATATTTTGATATTTTATTGATTCACAAGATATTTTATTTATTTAATGTATTATTTTTAGAAATAATGTATTACTTTGTTTATTTACACGTCAGTATAAGTTATAACAAACCGATCTAAAATAATCATTAGTATATACTTAAAAATCAGTTTCTTATTAAAGACGTGGAATTTATTATTTTCCCCATCTCGACATCAAATAAAACGAGGTCCACTTCGACGTAATTTATTGTTAATTTTGCTTCAAAAAAACCTGCGCCGCGCTGGTTGAAAAAGTTATAAATACAAACTGTCAAGTTTACAATATCAAGTGTTTTTCTACTAATATTCATGAATTTGTTTGTGTATGTGTGTGAGTGTGTGTCTGTGTTGAACGCAAAATGAATAACAAAATACTTAATAAGGTCTCACTCAGCAATATGTAGAAGAAGCTTGATTGAAGTGAATTCGTAATATTTGTTATAAATGTAAACCAAAGAGAATATTTCCAAAGTCTAAACTTAAATGTAAATTTCACACAGCGGACATGATTATACTTTGGCGCATTGGCGAGTGTGTGACGAATTCGTGTGTTACTTATATAAATGCGTATACACTGCCTAGAGCAGCGGACCTGGCCTGGCCTGTGTGAGCACATACTATAGCGAATTCGATCCGTTACATTACTGCATACATATACACACTTTATACTGTATAGCCTAGATGCCTTGAGTTTTCCTTATCAGTTTATATGGAATAATATGTATATTAAATGCTGCTAAACATTCTCTATATTATATTTTATAAATTTATAAGAGTTTCGCTAATTAATTATTCGTGAATTCCGTAAAAAAAGAGCGCGCTCAATTCAGCGTTTTTGAAAGCGCTAATCTTTTCACCTCATCTCGATTTTTCATCATACAAATTAAACGCGCATATACGGTTAAATGCGTTTACGCACCTCCAACCAGAACCACAACCACCACACATATAAATACAATGTTTATTCGCGTATATTTACTTATTTTTAAACTAATGACATACCATTATAAATATCGGCGTATACGAGTACAATAATAATGTAGCGGCGGCGGCGTCGGCGGCGGCGGCATCGGCTCGTGCGGCACACGGCTTGCATTCACGATCAAATTCATGCGCGCGCATCGAAATATCAACAGGTTTTTGTGTGTGAAGTGAATTTTTGAATAAGCGGTCAAGGTCTACAAATAAAGATATACACTCACACACACACACACACACACATCGAAAGATACATTTCGAATTCCGACTCGATACACGTTCGATAAATAATGTAGTTACTATACATACACAAATTACACATATACACGTTTATAAATATACAGGTGTATTCATCGATCGGACCAAAAAACTTTTGTTTATTTGTGCGATTCCATATTTGAATGTTATCATCACACAAATTGCCATGTAATATGGCTAAAAACAGTGGCGTGTGTGTGTGTGGAGGACACGCTGTGCGTATAGTTATACATCTATATATAATTTATATAAAACAACTTTGAATTTGAATACGTAATTTTTTGGATGGTGCGCTCGCGTAAACAACACCTGTGCGCATGACGCGGGAGCGTTCTTTCTTTTAACATGCATATATACATTTTTTATGGCTATCGAATTTGACAACGAGTCCGCGGTTTTTTATCGGTTGGAATTTTGCATTTTTATGGTTGTTGTTGTTATAATTGCTTGTACGGGTTTCGTGTAGACATCAGTAGAGGTCACAATTCGAATTGAAGGGGCACTGATCCGAATCGGATGAGATTAGTAAATGTTGTGAAAACATGGTTATAAATTAATTGACTTATTAAAGACGGATGGGAAATATATAAATCCATTAAAATACGGTAATGCGTGTTTTTATTTTACTTAGCCCTAAAAAAAGAGGATGAATTGATTCAGTGGATTTTGAATCTTCAGAGATATATTTTAGTGATACACGCTCTATCCCAATATTCTACTAGATTTTAAACTAAGTGAGTGAGTTTTTTTAACGTTAAACGTACATGACGTCACATATGCAGTGTGTATATATTATATCTTTTTTATTCAATAATTTTATAAATTAAAAACAAAATGTTTATGGTCATTCGAGCTGGATAAGATAAATATGTGTAACACTTTTTTCTTGACTATGTAGACCTTCGTGTGATATAAAAATAAAAAAAAATTAATTATTTTTTTTCGATTCTAAAATTTTGTATGTTAATAATTCAATATTGATTTTTGGTTTATTTTATTTCCAATGTATACAATATTTATTCGTATCAATATTATTATAATTATTATATTAAATTTAAATATATTTAAGAGTACTTATATAATATATATTATTGATTAAAAATTGTCATTAATTGTATTAATCTTAAAAAAACGTTCACTATTTTTAATATTTATTGTTTATAACAACTAAAATATTTTGTCGAAAAAAAAACAAAAAAACTGTCATTTATAGTCAAAATCAATGGACTATAAATGAATGGTCACCAAGCTTTAAAAAACGCCATCTATTTTACATAGCAAAACATTTCTAATCGTCTATAACAGTGGTGGCCAATATGAAGTCAGTGGCCCGCATGTGGTCCGCCAAGGTATTTTGTGCAGCCACGATTTTTCTATGATCGTAAATTTTTAACTATTTAGGTAAATTCAAAAATCACAAAATTTTCAAAGGTTATGTAAAAAAGAGCTTATTCATTACTGAATGGTTGGGTTATGCATTACTGAAAAGTAATATAATTTGAAATACTTTAAAAATATTTATGTAATTTTTTTAACGGCATCAGAAATATTATCTTGTTTTATGTCCATACTCACTTTGTTTTAGTGTCAAATCTAAACCAGTGAGTAAAGATTGGAATATCGGTTTCGGAATTCCATATAACAATTTCGGCAGGGGTTTTAAAATATAAATAACTATTTTAGCATTTATTTTAGCATTATTTTTGTCGAGAATAAGTACCAAAATTAAACTAAATCAATATTTTATGTCTAGCTGCATACAGCTTTTGTTATTATTATTATTATCTCTTCGTTAAAGACGTTCATATAATATGTCAGCAAACGAATAAGCTGAGAAAGCCTTATTTTATACTAACATATAAAAATCGCTATTATTATTTAGTTTGTTATCTTGTTTTGAAATCAATTATAATGTTTATAAAATCAAAAAAAAATTATATTAAATTTGTGTATCTTTATTTATTTTGATGACAATATTTTGTTTTTTAATCGACTATTTTTGAATCTATTTTAACATTTTTTTAAAAAAATATTTAGATAACTATTTACAATTTTTAATGACTATTTTTTGTCATATCACATAATAAATTAACTTTGTTGTCATTACGTTTTAAAAGAACAAAACATTTAAAAACAACTTTTTATATTTGGATTTTTAGATTAGCTATTCAGACATTAATTCGATGGAACTAAAAAGGCGGAATTGGAACTACAATTGTGATACTAATTCTCAATAACTGCTCTACCGCTAAAAATTAATGAAAATACGCGCGGTAGAATTGTAATTATGGAGAATTGGATTGATCATTATTTAATTTTGGTAGAATTATGCTATACAGCAACAAAAAACAAGTAAAAGATTAGCAAACGCTTTTATAAAATTACCAATTCTAATTTTATGTGAGCGAATTTATTTCGCTTTTCTAGTTCAAGCAAAATAATGTCAGAATATTTAAACTCCAAAAAGGAAAAAAGTTTACTTCTTAAAAATGTCTTCTAAAACTTAATGACAAAAAATTATACTTAAACAAGTTCAAAAACTAAATTCCGATTAAGTAAAGATCTAGCCTTGGTAAATTTTATCAATCAATAAACAATACTTTAAATGAATAATTTGCTAATTTTTAAAGAAAATGTTTTTCAGAGGATGAAAAATTCCTTTAAAAAAATATATTTCTTAACAAGTTTATAAAAAAATCCTGAATTATAAGACATTCCTCCTGGTGCTTTTTAAACTGATTTTTTTTATATTTTTTATTTTATAATATTTAATATTTCAATCATTGCGAATGCATGTATGACTATTCACAAAATTCACTGTCATCGCCCACAATTTCGTTAGATTACAATCGATGTTCATTTTTTGTTTAATTTTGCAAGAGTCGTGTTCAAAATATGAAATCAATATCTACTCAAATCGACACTAATTAACACCACCTATAATTTGCACATAACACCATTTTGCAAAAACACGCATAATTCTTGGTCAATAATGGTCATATATCATAATGCTTAATGTTTGCCATTAAAATCTCGTTGAAAGCACAGCGCAAAAACTTTCAATCCGCAAATGTACACAGGCAACGACTCACGGAGAGTGTATATTGTGTACTGTGTATATGGCATACATAAATACATATACACACGCATACAATGAAATATTTTATATTCATATATGTATATATGAAATGTGTGACCGCGGCGCGATCACCGCCACAACTCTCATAATTACATGTGTATATATATATAATATACACAAGCTCGTACGCGGTGTTGTGTTAATTACAGATAATGCTTATCCAGGAATTTCACTTGCTTACATTTCAAGGTCATTTTATGTACTGTACATACACTACTTTTATGTGCACTCACATAAACATATATTATATACAAATATCCAATGTGCAACGTGCATACACACATACTTGAGATAATATCTGCATTGAGTAGAATTGCACTCACGCGTTGCCGTCGTCGTTCGTCGTCGTCCGAATGCACATGAATAATGCAAAAACTGAGATATGCACACTCACACACACACATACATACAGAAAGAGAAGAGAAATACGTATTATATTCACCTGGTACACACACACACAAACAAGTCGTAATTAAGTGCACACACACACACACACAGAAAGTACATATATATATGCGAATTAGTGTGTGTGTGCTAATTTAATTAACTCGTAGGTGACTTTGGTGACTTACTGTGCGAGTTTATCGGATGACAGAGTTTGATTCCATAAGTGCTCTGTTTATGTTAATCATATACAAGTTTATTTATATTGCATGTGATGCATTGGCACATGCAAGTTAATTGCAATATGCGCATTAGAGAAAAACGCGCGACAGCTAAAAATAAATATATATTATTTTTTATTATGCGCATTATCGCTATTTGAAGAATTTGCTGATCAATTACTTATTTTATTCGATTGACGGTCAATAGAAAAATGTTCTAGGTGACACAAGTATTTTAATGTAATCCATTAGGAATCCCCCCCTTCCTGAGCCTGCTCGCTAAAGGCCTTAGTATTCAATCGACGCATCGCATTATTACGAGTAGCCGCTTGAAATGCAAATGCGCGCACGCGTGCGTTTAAACGAGTATAAATATGTGTTTAAATAAGCGCGTTTGTTCGCCGGCCGTGTCATTACGCCGGAATCCGGTGAGAATAAAACTACAAACGAAAAATCACGAAAAACTTACAGTTTTAAATTGTTTGTAGCTATTTTACATACTAATATATTTATTATATATATATGTTTTGTATATATTTATATTTTTCTTACAGCGTAACGAAATGCCATAACACATTTATATATGTATAAATAAAATATGTATAACGAGGCATATACGACGACAGGGACTGCATACTGATTTAAGACCTCTTTATCTCGATGCGTTTATATTCAAGTATATTGAAAAAAAAAACATAAATATGTTTGTATAATTATGTATATGTATATATTGTATAGTGTAATAAAAAAATACATTCAAACAAATTCTTGAAATCCATAGCGGAAAAGCGGTTGTTCAGCAGAGCGAGTGAGACCGAGTCTACTGCAGTAGCTATATGCAACTGCAACTTTAAAGTATATCGTCTCTTCGATTAATGAACAATCGCTGAAATCAACTGTGACTTATATAAATATATTTATATTTATATATAGTAAATTGTCTCCGATAACTATATACATATATAATTTATATAAAAATAATTCTCACATACGCACAAAAGGAAGAACGTCGCCGTCCACCGTTGTCGGTCGGCGTGCAGACACACAATAAATTCCGTGTGGATGTAGCCTTAACGTTGTCACAAAAGAATAAGATGACAACAAATAGTTGGCTGCCATTGAGAAAAAAGGTGTTATTTAAATGCGCACCGTTCAAGTTGTCTCTACGCATGTCTTGTATCTATATATAAATACCATACAATTGCGTATACCATATAAGTTGGCTGGAAAATCATATAAAACATAACTCTGATGTATTGTTGAAATATATTTAAATATAATACAGAATGTGCGAGTCGATTTGGATTAAACTTAGCTATGGTTCTAGATCAGCGGTTGCCAACCTGTGGTACGCGGAACACTCATTGGTAAAAATAATTTTAAAAAACTTTTCGTGAACATCCCTAAAATAATCAAGGGTAATAGCGTCTTCAACAAAGTGTTTTTGAAGTTTAGCCGTGACGAGCCTAAACATTTTAAATAAAATAGTTTGATAATAAGTTTGAAAATAGATCAATTGTTTCCTTAAGTTTTTTATTATGCAACTAATTGTGTGCTTGCAATAATTATTATCTTTATTAGTTCTGTAAAGTAGAAGTTCTTGGGAAATACTATTTAAAAGAGTTAAAGCGAAATACTAACACTATAATAGAAGATATCGTGACCGCGTCACTCATGACGTATGCTTCACACGTTTAAAATAGACATCAGAGGAATTACGTCATCAGTACACCAACGAAAACACGCTTGCAGCCAGGACATGAGAAATGCAATGCCCTATTTAGTTTACAGGTGAAGGTAGACAAATCTCTGCTGCCTTTGGCTTGTTTTCATCTATTTTTTACAGACTCGTTACCTCCAACCATTTTAATGATGCCTAATTTTAGCTCGCTTTAGTGACTTTAATTCCACAAATATATAACTAATATATAACTAATTTAAAAAAGGCATTCTAATAACAATATTTTTGTAAAACGAGGCTCATAAATCCATATCGACCATATAAACGCTAAAAATATTTTCATTATACCTTTAAAAACCATCTCTAAACACTATTTTTGCATATAAAATCAGGTTTCTTAAGAACATGTTGTTTATTTGCGTGAATACAAATGCTTTTCATTTATTCTTTTTAAATCCAGGATACAAATTTAAATACATATTTGTATGCTTACATTAAATTTAAAACATTCCTATAAATTTACAAATATATAACTGATCGAATTTCCAATCATATCAAATAAAACCAACTGGTTTTTGACTTTTTTTTGCATATTTTTAAATTTTAAATGCATATTTTAAGGTTAGAGCATTTTTGCATATTTTCAAGATATATGCCTATTCAAACTACATTTTTTATTTATATTCGTTTATATTTTTTAAGTTTTTTGTTTATTTAAAATAAATCATATTTTATGTATACTGGGGGGCTATTCTCGAATCAATCTGTTTGTTTTATTTAGGTATACCTAAATCTACAATGTAGATGTGATATCAAACCTAATTTTAATATTTAAAACTTCATACCAAAATTTAGGTACAATTTTTGAACCTAAATCTAGGTGTGCCATGAAGCCGTCCTAAATAAATTTCGTTTTACAGGCAAGTTTCCTAGCGTAAAATTGACCAAATTGCAAAAAATATTTTTTCTTATAGCAATAATACAAAGATTAAAAAGGCATGTCATTGGACAATTTTCTTTGATTTTAATGTTTCATTGTTTATTTTTGTCGTTGTTGTTTTTGTTGTGTGTGTTATGATATTCAGTGTTTTAACGATCGAAATTGTAGCAGTTCCCGATGGTCGGATTGATTATAGGGGTTGGTCTCATAGAGAAAAAATCAGCACTAACGCCACCAGAGGTTTTCATGTATCTGTAGCTGTTTGCCACCCATCAATCTGCAAGAACTCAGCAATCCTTTAAAGTGGAGATCATGATAGAAAAATTTGATGCATTTGAAATGGCTAAGATTCGGCAAAAAAACGAGATCTTGACGTTTATACTGAGAAAAGCGCCAATTTTGTATTATTATTTTTATACAGTGAAAATTGGCTGATATTTCTGAAGCGAAACAAAATTTATTATTTAATAACCGTACGATGTACAATAGGGTTAAGAAGCTCCTGCATTTCAGTATTTAAGCACTAACTTCCTAGGTCAATCTAAACAATTCAATTGAGATAGGTTCGAATATTCCATGTACACTAAGCATTCAGACAAGTATCACATATACTTATATCTGAATGACTATCAAGACTGAAGGCATCAAAAAATATTTATACTGATTGGAAGATGGTATTTTGAATCACCGTATATGAATCTTTTTTCCTGTATGCTATACCAGATCATCAATAAGACCATAAAGATGTTCTTCGTAACTTCATTTTATATATTTTATGATACTCTGTGCTTGAGTTCCTTACTTCTTCTGTACGCGTTTGAGTGAGATCATCATTTCCACAAATATTATTTTACATTTAGAAAAATAATGACTTTCAAATCTCCAAATGCGGACTAGAATATTTGTCTTATATTTTAATTAATTCAAATAGCCAAAAAAGCGTATAAATAGAGGGAATGTGCGACTGTATATATTACACGCTTTCAATCAAAAGTAAATACAGAACATCATTAATCAATCGGTTGAGTACGGGGCCCGGCGAGGCTGTACAGAAAAAAGCTAATACACGCTTACATCTTAAGAAGGTGACGCAGTTTTTAGTTTTGCATGAATCTTCCAGGCGTGTTATTATGCTATGGCACTTTTATTCCATATTGTATAGTATGCTTATGTGTAATGAAATGAATATATAAATACATAAGTACATAAATACATACTGTATATACGGTTATAACACGTACGCGCAGACTTCCTACATACAAAGAGTGCCCACCTCAAGGTTTCGCAAGCACGATCTATTCCACACACGTGTGTAGGAGCTGCGTGTAAGCATAATTGTTATAATAGTATACATATCTATATATGAATTAATATATTATATATACTCACCACAAGCATATAAAAATATATAATATATATCAGACTTTTAAGGAAGCTCTTCTTGCAGAACACGTTTACGTCCGTCGATCGTCGCACTATGCGTATATATACGACCAACTCCAGATACGAGTATAATAAATATACCATTTGCGAGTGCGCTCGCAGGTTATTAAAGAAAGTATTTAATTTCAAGGTAAACAGCGTCTTACTGCGTGTTTACTTTCAAAGTACATAGTATAGTTGCCTGCGCGCGTGTACGCATTATAATTGTACAATTAAAAATAAAAAAAACTACAAATTCGTAAAAGTTTTATGCGCACAAGAGAGCAATTCGCACGAAAACATATGCATATAATTTGTTATTAAATTCATCTCTTATCGCTCCGCTGAATAAATCCTATATTATATTGTTATTTGTTATGTCTGTTATGCCTGCGATGGTTATGTGCTCGGTTATGGACGCAAGTGCAACGCGTCCTGGTCGCAGTTGACCGTAAACAATTTTATTATGTTTTTATAGTATGCGATCACGTGCATATATGGAATACAGTACATGTTAGGGGCACCCATTTGAAATTATGGTAACTTTGATAAGAAGTTTCAATTCACTTAAAATGGTGGATTTTTTAAAACAGACAAATTATAGCCAAAAATTATAAACGAAAAAAATCCAACAATCTTTATTACCTCTTTTTTAATTAAAAAAAAACAGTATGTATTGCAGTCCACAGAAAAAAATCCATAAGAATCTCTGGAGGATCCTCATTAAAAATAAAATAAATTAGATAATCTCAATTATCTTAACCTTACACAAACAAGTATGGATAGAAAAAAAATGGTTTACAACAAAGTCTTTGAAAGTTATAAATATGTGCTGGTAATTATGAAAGTGGTTGAAGTCATTTTTTGGTATACCGATTTTTTTAGATACCTGTATAACAAATTATGTTCATTGTGTTACACTAATGTACCGGTGATTATGAAAGTGCGGCCTAGGGGCAATTTTTTCACTCGGAGTTTAATAACACGATATATAACTCTGGTTTTTTCACAACAAAAATAAATTGAATTTGTTCGCTCGTTTTTTTTATAATCCGCGATATTCAACAAAAAATCATAACTTGTGTCTAAGAAATGAAGTCAATTACTGATATTTATAACTACTGTTTTTTGCAACAGTTGTGCGTAATAACTGGGACATAAGTAACGTATCAGTTTTGTTTTTTTTTGATGCAGCAAGTATCCATCGAAAAGCATCCAGCACAAACGATGAATCGAGCAATGAAGACATTTTTGTGAAATTATGTATATTTGTAAATTTGCCTTTAAATATGTTTTTTTTAAACACTCGACTGCCATTCCCAAAGGCCCCATTATTTTTACTATTTTTTTTTGTGAGAAATTCTCGCCTCAACATTTTTTGTTTGTTCAAAAGATGGCAAAACAATTTTGTATTTAAATGCTCCACATGTTACTCCAATGGCTTTAGAAGACAACCGCTTTTTTAATGAATAGGCATTGATAATTTATTAGAAATGCCAAACTCAACATTTTTTGTTTCGTCAGAATTTGATTTTAAAAGATGTCTAAAACTTGTCTTTAAAAGCTCCTTAAAAGGCTTCGGACGAACACCGAAGATTTTTTACTAGATAGACATCAACCTCAACTTTTTTCTTTTGGTAAGAAAGTTATTTTACAAGATGGTTTATGAAATACAATATAAGGTAATTTTAAATTAAAATCTCCATTACAAAATTTAAAATTAATTTCTCGAGTTATGAAATGTCAAATTAAGTCGTTTCCTAGCATTTTGCTTTAATTTCCCCGGGATATATTTATTTTGTGTAACTCAAGATTTGCATAGTGAACGAACCTATTTTTTAACTTGACGAGTTATATTTTTCAAACTGCCCAGTTTCATAACTTCTTCGGTTGAGACTAGTTATATAACTCGCAAAAGATAACAATATAATCCTAAGTAAAGTATTTTTCAGATAACTGTATGATAAGAATGTGCTAGGATAATAAGCTTATAAAATCCAAAGGAAGTTAAAAGAAAGATTTAAAAAAATATACCTTTTTGAAAGTCTTAAAACAACTGTATAATTGGTGCTGATAAAAAAGATTTGTCAAAAAAATAAATTTAATTCATTAAATTAAAAAAAATTTCTATCTCAAAAAACTCTAACAAAACCAAAAAAAAAAAACAAAACAAAAATATATTTTAATATGTTTTTTAAAACTGATAAAATTGGCGAACAAACAAAAAAATGATAAAAAAAAACTTCGTAAGATAAAAAATCACGGATAAATTGAGAGTTGGGTACTCATTGTTTGAAAAAATAACAAATGACAAAAAACGCATTTGGAAGAACAAAAAGAAAGTTCATAAACAAAGTAATAAATAATAATAATAAAAAGATTTTAACAATTTTTAAGATTTTTTCATACCCCATTTTCTATCTTGGATTTTCCTAATTTGATTCTAATGACCCTCTAAAAGTTTTTTATAAACAAAAACCTAATAATAAACCTAATATGTATTTTAGGAAAATTTCCTTAGTTCAAACCGATCAATCATAGTAAAATAAATCATTGCGATTCTTTTTCAAAAAAACTTTATACACTTGTCTTGATTCTTACTGACTTAACCGGCCTTTTTGGATATGGTCCATTTGATACTAAAAAAAGCCTAAATTAAATAAAATACTGTAATGGTAAGTTTGAAAAGCTATCCTATCCGCACAGAAAAGCCTTTCCATTAAACGTTTGTCCAAATAAATAAGAACAAACAATTCTTATCATAGACATTGGATGAGCTGTATACACAAAAAAAACAAGTAATATCCGGTCCTGTGGATTGGAAATAAGTTCCACGGTCAATGTGAAAAATTGTTTTGTATATGGTCATAATTACCATCGGGAAACGGTCATCAAGTCTATGGACATTATTTCCATTTTAAACCGACATAACTATCATTCAAAAAGCAGTTATACATACAATTCCAAAAAATGTACGTAACGTAACGATCATTAAAGACAATTCAAACTGACATACCATTAAATAAATGAAGAATTTATAGAACCTAATGTTATTCCTAGATAGAGGTCTCAAGTTTTCAACTCCAAATATGCTTTTATTAGTTACTTTATATACTTTATTTTTAGTTTCATAAATGACAATTGTTGGAATCAAAGGAAAATATAAAGGGAAATAAGTTTTATGGAAGAGTTGTTATCAAATGATTTATAAATATTTTTAAACCATTTTTTTACCAAATAGAACATAAAAATGTAGAGCACTAAATAAATCAAACAGTATTATTTTACACGCCAGCGGCGATGTAAGTCGCCCTAGTAAATAAACGCAAGACGCGCACGCAGTCACTTACAGATATAGTACATATACTAACGTACTTACAGTGTGCCGTAAACGTAATAATAAATTTATAATTCTTTCAAGTCTCAAGTACAAAGTATGCAACATATAAATAAATATGTATTATATGTATATATGTATTTCAATGGTTGACTGGAATCCACGAGTGAGCGCAAAAAAAAACGAGAATTCCGTACTTGCATGTATGAGTAAGTACATTTCTACAATTTCGAAATGTAAAGTCTCCATATGCTCAATTGCTCATGTGTCGGTGTGTGTGTGTGTGTGTTTGTGTATCTGTACACACACGCAGATAAATAAATTAAACTATAGTCATATGTATACTCGTAAGTCGTACTATGTACAAGTTATTAT
>JAAAKO020009488.1:0-18271 GCA_010015015.2 Bolitophila cinerea | reverse complement strand
TATATGAAAACAAAATGGATTTTGTACTAGTGGCGCCCTCTCATAGAAACGATACGAACTTTTCAGCCGACCTAGTACTAATGAAATATTAAACAGTTTTTTTTTGTTATACAAATTTTAAATTTGAAATTGCTCTCCAAATAAGTAAAATGGTGGTATCTTTCAATCTATGGGACCAGTCACTCTTAAATTTGAAAATATGAACTGAATTATTGATGTAATACAGTATCGACAGACATTTAGCAATAATCACGCAAACCGAAAGCCTTAAAGACCAATTATATAGTGTTTAACAATACTCCGGATGATTTGTGATTTGTAATTAAACCTTATATTTTTATAGATTTTGGTGGGTTTTAATTCTAGTAATATATTAATGCTTTTTCAATAATGAATTAAATAATACCGATTAAAACTTATGCTGCACATGAAAGCAATCAAACCTTGAGTGAAATAAGTACGAATTGTATGTATATTGTACCTAGTACTACCTACAATTCAGAGACCCCAAAATATTTGATAAGATTAGACTTTAGTAATCTGTGAACCCAATTTTAAATTATTATCGACTTTATTAGTTGATTTACCTATGTCTACGAGTATATTTAATTTTAATCAGTGTTCCACATATGCACTATAATTCAATTGAATATGTAATATAGGTTTGCGTGTGATCACTGTTTAATTCAACGATGGACTGTCACGCCAAAGAACGTGCAGGTATGTTTATGCGTCCGAAATACATACAATATCAATGTATGTAAAATATATAATATATAGTATAAATATATACTATACTATACATATATATATAATACATTGAGAGCATTTGAATAATGAGAATATAATTGATGGGATGTGTTTTTTGATGGATATGAATAATATAACATTACATTCATTTTACATACTAACTTGATACCAAAGTTTAATTCAGAGTGAAAATAATAGTAAAATTGTCTCGAAATTGATATTCATGTTTGACACCATAAAATGTCCAATATCCATCTGAAGCTGTAGCAGCAATAATGATAGTCAAATTGAAGGTCGGAAAAATAAATGTTAAGTACATTTGTTACATTAGTTAATATATTATGTAGTAATAACGCCGCCGAAAGTACCATCGTAAAAATTACGTACAAATCGTAACTAATTTTACGAACTATTCAAACATCTAAGAATATATTTTTTTAAATTGTCTACAGTATGAAGTAGGTGTCTCTGTTGACTTATATTTATAAAGCAACGATTACACTGACGGAGATACGGGTGGTTTCTCCTTTAAAATTATTCGATATTATTGGTTTAATTATTGAATTATTTAATTATTATATTTACAAGGCAAATCATTTTTACTAAAATACTTTGCCTTTCAAATTTTTACTTCTTTTGCCCAATTAAGGGTTTTGACCATATTTGGTCACCCCCTAATGAGAGGTTGGAAAATTTAATGGAATGCATTGTCATCGGCAACAAGTCAATGGGCCAAGTTTTAGCTCGATTGGATGACAGGAAGTTTGTTTATGCCGCAATGTTAGGGTACACCCTGTTATTTGACAGCCGAAACCAATAAGAATCATATATATGCTTTTTTAGTAAATAAAAAAATTGACGTTTTAACGTCTAAAAACGAGGATTAAACACGTCATTTACAGTACATGTTATTTTCCAATAAGAAAAAAAAATATATATATATAATAAATTATTTTTTGACAGTTGGTCTTATTTAACCTTCAAAATTATCAAGAATAACCGAACAGGGTAAACCATATTATTTTTATAATAAAACAAAATATTTTTGACGTTTAAGAGATATGAGTTTTGAAGATAATTCAGAGTTGTGACTTTTTCGAATTGTGGCGATACATATAGAGCAACAGAAATGGGCTTTTTAAATTTAGTTTTGAAATGACCTTTTAAAAGTGGTCGTCAAATTTTTGTAAAAATATCGGTAAAATATCGGTTTTTAATGGTGAGAGAAGAGTTGGTAAGGGGTTTTTTGTATCATATAAAATGTTTTAGTGATACGCACATGTAAATTAAAAATAAATTAATTTCATAAATATAAACTGTTTTATACAAAATGATTATTATTTAAATCGATTATTTGGATAAAATTATTATTTGTAAATTGATTCGTACATTTTTTAAATTACCATGATATTGATAACTATACATCTATAAAATACATTGTATAAGGACTTTTTCAGACACTAATAAATATACTCTATAAATGTCTATATATTGAATACAATAAATGTCTGCTTAATTACAATCAGTGCTAGAAGTAATAACTAATCACTGTTGCTTGTTCATCGAGCTAGAATTGTATAATCTTGTAACACAGAAACAACCACGCATTTATTATAAATTGTATGTAATTTACAAAACGAGAATTCAAAAAAATGTGATAACTCTGAGACAATGTATAACTATTGTATGGAGATGGACTAATTATATTAAATATTCTATTTTATAAGACTTAAAGCATAACCGTCATATATATATATAAGGTTTCATGCTGACGATAATAAAATTGATTCGTTGAATATTTAAAAAAAAAAGAAAATAGATCGATTTAAGAAAATTACCATGTTTTAAAGGTCAAACAATTATCATGTATTCAATTTTAAGTGTTACGTATTCCTTGAATTTTATTTAACTGAAAGCTTTAATTATATCGCGTATTCTATATTTAATATTTAAATTAAATAAGTGAGAGTTTAAATGATTTTACACTTAGTGTTTTATTATCTATTATACAACAGTGCAATTATTGTAATAGTTTAATTTCTTCGGTTTGCTCATCAATGTATACTACAAATGTAATGTATTGCATACTTTAAAAATCATCGTCACACAATATGTATTACACAACAAGGTATAAATATGCACATATATATATATATATATATATACAGAAATATTGATTGGTCATAAAACCATATGTATATAATTATGGACTGACTTACATTTATAGCAATAGAATCGTATACAATTTGTATATCGATAAAGTAACTATTGTTATTGTTAACACATGTGCCAAAATTATCTTTTCAAACGGCTATTGAAGGTATTATCAGCTGACGTGCACAGTGCACATACTCACTATAACTAGTTAATATAGTACTGTCTTTATCTATATAGCTAGTCCAACACAAGTATACATTCTATGTACAAAAACATATATGTAGCTTAGTATTTACTTGATAATCAAATAATATAATCGATATTATTTACCTATACAATATAATTTCATATTAGTTTAACAAAGAATTCAATAGGTACAGACGTACAACACTCGGTCAAGATTTTTTTTTGGTAACACCATGACTTTGACGTTTCGTCAGTGGTTGTCCCATACAAATCGCACGCATACATTCAAACACATCATTCAGCTAACGTCAATTTTTACACAAGCGCCTCTGGCGGGTGTGGATTTCGCCAATTGAGCTAAAAGATATTCAAAAAATTAAACGCTAACTCCATTTATTAAATACACATAGACAAATTTTAAACATTAGGCGATAAAAAACACAGTGAAAAAAATAGTGAACAAAGCATAATAATATTGCCATATTGCCACAATTTTTTTTGCGATAGTCAATAAATTGGGAAGTTAACTAATATTTTTTTAGGATCAGTACAAAATTCTGTTTTTTTTTCAAAATTCAGTTTTTACCAAATTCTGTTAAGGTAAGTCTACGGACTCTGCCCTTTACTCTGTTGTCAGAACAATTGAAAGATCCATGGAATCTAAGCAATACACGCTGGCAACCTTGGTAGACATAGAGGGAGCCTTCAACAATGTACACACTGAGGCGATTATAGATGCCCTAAATAAACATAAAATAAACACAAAAACGAAACTATGATAAGAAAGGCCACTAGGGGAACACCACAGGGAGGGGTGGTATCTCCACTTTTATGGCTTCTGGTGGTGGATGAGATTACCATTCAATTACCATACACAGGCATAAAATACGTTGCCTACGCCGACGATATAGCGATACTCGCCTCTGGAATTGATTTAAATACTCTAAGCAAAAACACCAAAAAAGCTCTAGAAATGACGAGGAAGTGGGCCGTACAAAAAGGTCTAGGAGTTAACCCCTCCAAAACTGAAAATGTCCTGTTCACGAAAAAATACAAGATCTCATCATTCGACCCACTGAAGATAGTAGGTACTATACACTCCAAAAAAAGCAAAATACCTAGGACTTACTCTGGATAATAAACACCTGTGGAGAGAGAACATTGTCGAAAGGACCCGGAAGGCCAACTGTGCACTTTATTCATGCAAAAAATGCTGGGCACAAGGTGGGGTATAACACAAAGATTAGCATAATGGACGTACACAGCAATTGTAAGACCAATCCTAACTTACGGAGCGCTGATCTGGTGGCACTCACTAGAAAAACGCACATATAGGGAACACATTGAGAAGGTACAACGAACGGCATGCGTATCTGTAACAGGAGCGCTTTTTGCCATGCTCAACCTTCCGCACCTCAAATTATACAGCAAAAACACTGCGTGAAAATGTGCTAAACGCCTTTTAAACGGATGTTTTGAAACACGGCCATACGGACATAGTAAGATCATATGGAACAAAGAAATCCAGACCGACTACATTATCCCTACAAGAAAGTTTCAAAGGAACTTAAAAGTCTTTATACCGGAAATGAGATACTTCACAGGCGGAAACTCCACGGACGCTATATATCTTTATACAGATAGATAAAAAATGGGTAATAAAGTAGGTGCAGGCGTATTTTGTGGTAAACTGGAACTGGAGAAGACATTTAAGCTGCCCGAGTCCAGCGGAAGCGGAAGTCCTCGCAATTCTCAAAAGTGCAATTCAACTAAAACAAATAGACCTATTAGGTAAGAGTATTTGTGTAGATAGTCAAGTCGCCCTTAAAGCACTAAACAATTTAATAAAATCAAAACTCGTACTCAAATGCTATGAACCAAATTCAACCAAAAGAGAACCAAACAACTGATTTCAAAAACGTTACAAACAAACGGAAACAGAATGCAGAAGTATGGTAAGAAGACTGACAGGATACTGTCTATTGCAAGGACACTTGCATAAAATAGGTCTGTCAGACACTAACAAATGCTCTGCGGGGAAGACAGCGCTATAGAAACGGTGGAACATATCTAATGTCACTGCCCTACACTTTCATGGCGCATATACTCATGCCAAGGGTGGTTGTACCCGGAGGATCTTAAGGAAATAGCGGACCTCTCGATATCCGAAATTAGAAACCTCAAAAAAGCATACTGGAATAAACATGGCTGGACTTTTGCTACCATATATTAACTAGTTGGTTTGCTATGGGCCTCACTTGGTCTATGATCGGTGCATCTCTGCAGCGAAAAACTAACCTAACCTAACCTTTTTGACTTCTACCATTCGCTAAAGTATAGCCTCTGCTTAACTAGCTTCCGCCTCGCTGAAGAGGTGGATAGAGAATGCCCAAGACAACCTCTAAAACATTTAGAGGGGCTAATTTTAACTAGCAGTCTTTACAAAATTGAACGACTCAGACTCCGACTCCGAGTCCGATTCCGGATATATATATATATTTAAAAATGACTCCGACTTCAATTCCAACTCTAACTCCATTTTGACTCAGAAAAAACATATTTTTAAATAATATTTTTTATTTAAATACAAAAAAATATTTATTTATTTAAAATATGTTTTTAATTAAAAGAATTAATTGAGTTTTTAGAAGAAAACCATGATTTCTAAAACAAATTTTAAAATTCAAATTTGAGAGCATTGATGATTTTGGGAGAATTGTAGTATAAAAATTGTGCTGGAGTCGGAGTCGAAAAACGACTCTACCGACTCCGACTCCACAGCCCTAATTCAAACCACCAGCCGTAAAATTAAAAAAAAAATGTTTAAATCATATACCATTCCTGTTTAGGCCTATATATATATATATTTTACATAATCCTAATGAATGATGCACAATAAACAATAACTTTTTGTACAGATACAAACTATAAAATATATAAGGTTTTTTATATACTCACTTGTTGCATTGCTGATGCCACCCCTCGGGCTGGTGAAGCTTTGATACAATCGGAATCGGTAGGGCGGTTATCAAGGCGATGGCCCACACAACGCTTATTATACACTTGGCACATCTGAAAAATTCAAAACATGTATTCGATTATGATTGTATTTATTATTTTCTGATTGCGTGTGACCATCGAGTATGAATATTATATGCTCGCTGACATTATAGACTATTTATATTTACGTATATATATTTTTATATTTCTCATTTTCGCATTCACATTTAATCGTTATCACTTAACCACAATCGTAAAATCTACAAAACATATGCAATACATCGAAATGGCGATGGCGTGTTCATTGTTCAACTTACTTCTTTGAAATTCTCGGTCTCAACGGCCACATAATTGCAATGTACCTGTCCACGCTAATGGCCACCAGGGTGTACGCACTCACCAGCACTGAAACGGCTTGCGTGTAATTTACTAAATGGCACAGTATCGTCCCGAATGGCCAATAATGCAACAACAATATGGATACAAACGAGAATGGCACACAGAACAGGGACATCAGTAAATCACCGACCGCCAAATTTGCAATAAAGTAATTGGTGACAGTTCGCATTCTCAGTCCCGAATACACAATGTAGCACACGATCCCGTTTCCGCACAACGCAAGTACAAATATCGATAAGTACATAATGTAGACGGATGTCTGGAAGTATGGACTAGATAAATCATCGCGGTCACTTAAATAGCCTCTATCACATAACGATTGATTGAGTTCATCCCGATTTGGGACAATATATCCACCGATGTCACTATTTGGCGGTCCATGTGGATAGTCCGGAGCGTAGACGTCATTCGATGAGACATCCCGCGGATATATAAATGTCACATTGTTTACGCGGATTAAGTCCTCGAAGCTAAACGTATCCATAATTAGGGTTGTGATACACCCTATATATTTACTAAATACACACACCCGCTCCGAGCGCAAACTCGGCAACGTTCAACACATTTTACTACTTTACACGTTTATTTGTTACTGCGTGCCCGAACGGCGGCGGTTCACTACTTCCGGCGGAGGTTTAACATCGCGGCGTATTTCTTTTATTTGCACCTGACACGGACACACACTATTTTTATATATATATATATTTATATTATATATTTAAGTATATGGCTTTAGTATAATTTGGTTTTTATAACTGTTTAAACTTTATGAAAGATGTCAAAGAGTTTTCAAAGTTAGGTATTCAGGCATACACACGAAACGATTTGCTATCCTGGAAGTGGCACCGCGCTCCGGAACGCTGTGAATAAAATTGCATATATTATTATACTATACCACAGGAATATATAATTTAATTTGAATGGTTTCGTAAAAGTGACTTAACATTTATCTTTTTAAACTACATTATAATATATAAAAGTTGAAAGAGAAATTTAATTGGAAGTTTATGATTATTATTATAATCGTACGAAGACATGTAAAACGTTAAAAATAGTCTATTATATATACATAATTTATTAAATATAATATTAAAATATTTTACTAATAAATCAGACACACCGCCATAAGTATAGTATAGTAAAAGAAATTGCACATTCAATTAAAGTCTCAATTTATTTAACCGACAAGTAATTTCCGGGCGCTGACACCACAGAGACCATTAAGAAAGCAGCCAGCGTTGAACACAAAGAATTAAGGAATTTCCGTTTTGGAACGACCGACAAAACACGTGACGTGCGACAAACGTGCCACGACCCCACGACGACACCTTCGAAGGAGCCACATTTAATTTAAAGTTGAGACAGCTCGTACTTAAGAGTTGTGTTTAACAAATGTGGTTCACGCGGTAAATCGTTCTTCAGTTGTTAAATAGCGGAGATGTGGTTTAATACCTAGAAAAAGGGTGTTTTAAACACCTGAGGGCTTGCTCAAGATTTAATTGTAACCCTTTCCATGAATTGTCGTGTATAGCTTCATTTAAATGTATATTAATGCACACTTTTCGGGGACATCGAACCCTCGTTTAATATTGTTAGATGGAATTGCGAGTACAGTACTAAGATTGTTCATTTATTATAAACATATACAACAAATACTGAATATTTCAATTATTAAATGTTTGGCTTTGGCGTTTTTTCTGTTCTGGTTTTTGAGGATTGGACAATTCCCTGTATTCACATTCAAAATTGTACCAATTTTAGCGATTTTAGTTTTTTTTAAACGGCCTCATACGTCGTGGCCTATAACGTTGTGGTCTAAATCGACGTTACTAAAACGTCGTGGCCTAAATCGTCGTGATTTAAAACGTCCTAGCCTAATTCGTCGTGACATATAACGTCGTGGCCTAAAACGCCGTAGCCTAATACGTCGTAAACCTAATCGTCGTATAAATTGTTCATCTAATTTTGATGGTATAAATGTGAAATGCTGAAATTGGCTTTGATAAAGTAAATAATTAAAATTATGAATAAATGTGGTGGTCATAGAGTAAACTATTCCACTTCCCTCTGTCTGCCATGTTCATGGGTTGTTATCTTAAAGAAGAGTATTCTGTTTCTAGACGTTTTAGGCTTTGACGGATTAAACAACGACGATTTAGGCCACGGCTTTTTAGTAACGACGATATCAGTTTTACGACGTTATAGGCCAAGAAGATTTAGGCTACGACGTTGTAGACCTCGTTTCAGACTTCGACGTTTTTGGATACGACGATTTAGACCACGACGTTATAGGCAACGACGTTTTTGTACCACATGAACATAATCTCGAAAATTTAAAAAAAATATAATAAAATAATCAAAATTTCAATTGTTTTGCACTACACACTAACCTTAACAACAACGCGAATGTAACTTTGGTTTCTTAATTTTTTTTTGCTGTTAGGTTTTTTGAATCTCACATTTTCTCTACATTTTTTGTTGGGTTAATATAAATTGTTCATTTAAAAAATATATTTGTCCCAATTTTAGTTATTATTAATAAATTATATTTTTATTATATTTTTTATTTATATTACGTACGATTTCTTTTATTACTGATCAAACTCTTTAAGCAAATGCTACTATTTTGTTTGAATTAAACATAACTTTTGCTAGTAAAAATTTACTGCAACATTTTAAAGAAGATGCTTCATATCGAAAAAGATGATCCAATTAGATGCAGATGCTTGCTCATATATCTCTTTGAATAGAAGTAAAAATATTTTAAATGGATTTTGTATTTTAATATCCAATTGGCGATTATGGCATCTCATATGTGAAGCTAAACAGAGGCGTACTTTATTATATATATATATATTATATATATATATATGATATCAAAAAAAAACTTTTAAAAATTCGGTAACATTTTTAAAAGAATACAATCCTTATATAGCAAAAAGTAGAGAAAACAAAAATAAAAATGATTTTGTAATTTTCTCAAAATAAATATACAGTGTGTTCCGTATTAAGCATTGTCACTTTGCAAAATAAAAACATTATTAATAAAAATAACACTTAACAACCCGTGAGGGTATAATTATCGACAAACTACACAAGGTATTATGGCGCACGCTCCATATTGTTTTATATTAGTTTTATGGTAGATATTAGATAAAAAATGGAAGTTTGGGAGAATATACACAGTTTATCGAGATGGGAGTCGAACTTTTTCGAGTCACAAAAAACACCATGTATATCACAAATATGTAAGAAATAGAAAAAAAGTTTTAATTTTTTGTTTGTGTACTGTTAACTTTTGTATGTTTTGTTTGACATTAATTCGGTTCGAAATTAACAAACAAAATGCCCCTAATATAAAAGTATTAATTCTTAAAATAAACATTACATAATTCCGAATCTTACGTGAGATCTTTTTCTACTTTAGGTTTTTGTATGTTCGTAATAATGCAAAAATTGAATACTTATTATGTCTTAAATAATACAACCCTTAAAAAAGGATATGGTGTTGTATACTATAGAAACAACACATTTTGTAAATATTTCTTAAGGAAAAGCTGAAAAAACTAAAACGCATATAATTTAAAAAGTACTTAATATAAAATAAGACACATATCCTAAAAATCATGTAAAGCAAGAAGGAACGTAATTTAATAAACATGCAATCAAAAACATAAAAAAACAATTTGTATTTGTTGTTTTGTTTGTTTTTTATACCATTTTACAATACAATTCTCTTTTTTAGTAAAGCAACATTTGAAAATGGAGAAGAGAGGTATGTGGAATATCTATTAAAGAACTTTTTTTGAAAACAACGCTCTAAAATTTGGAGAAGAGGGATGAAAAAACTACCAGGGTTATACAATTTACGTAGACGTTCAAGCAATTCATCCAAGGGGCTATACGTCCATTCAGATCATATTTAAGTATCACATGTCATTAGATTACTGGCCAAAGTCTCCGAAGGGGACAAAAATTATGAGATGACACTAAATATCCATCCACCCAAATGTACACTTTCAGTTTATAAACATACCCAGTTTGTTAATAACATCACGAATGTTTTTCAATCGAAGGTTATAAAGGTTTATAGAAGTACGGGTTGGGTGAAAATATTGACTTGTGTGTTTTTATTGATTAGAATAAGATTGTTTCACTAATCTGAGACTTTGTAAAGATATAGTTTAAAATGCCTAATATTTATAAGGAAATTAAATAAAGTCGCTAGTACTAGGGATTTTTTAAGGTTGAGGAGTGCCAAATAGATTGGTAAGTTTCCTATAAAAGAGTGAATGGGAACTTTCGAGAAAGCCATGAGAACCGGAAAATTTATTTTGTTTATGATCTAGAAATCGTAGAATATAATCGGTAATGTTAAGTACCCAATTGGAACCAGGAAAAAGATGAGGATACCCTATTGTTTCTAAGATTATGCCACGGTTAGCGAAAAGAAAGTGTATGTCAAAGGAGTGGATAGTAGAAATTTATCTTTCACTGCGTACTAATTGCAAAAGTCGGTTTCAAAACCAAATGAAGTTCCGAAAATGTTCTTCATATCTATGGTGTATCCAAACAAAATCAGTCTTATTCCAGATAGGATTTTCAGAGAATTTCGTTAAACCATAAACCTGTGAATTAACACTGGAATGAATTAATAGCTTTGAAGGCGCAGGAAAATCAAGCAGCTTTATGAAAGATATTCAAAAAATATCTATAATACGGTCTATATAACTGGACTATAATGGTGATATAATAAATATAATTCAATGGTAAAAAGTTGTTTTAAAAAAATATGCGTACGCCTAAAAAAAAATGCTTAAATTGTCTTTTTATAAGGCTGACCGATAATTTTTAATTAAAGGCGCACGATTAATTGTAACCCCTATATTAAAATTCATTACAATATTTGAATTGTGAATTAAATATATGTATTAAACAATTAAATATACGATAATTCAATCTATCTTCATCACGGCTTGTATTTATTTACATTTCGTTTAATAAGTCATATTATAACAAAAAAAGTCTAAGACGCTATATAAATCTCCATATTACATATTTTTAAATTATCATCCATTATTTTTATGTGTCTTTATAATAATATAGGCATATAATAGTTTATATAAATGAATTAATTAAAAATGCTCACAAAATATTTTTTTCGGTTTCTCTATCATCCCACATAAAATTCAACTTTCTACCCAATTTGCACAGATTAAAGGTGATTATATAAAGTCCTAACCTACAGCCCACTTCCTACCCTGCCAAAACGTACTTCAGTGAAGAAGGGTATTCGCGAAGGCTCTTTAAAATTATTTCGCAAACGATTAAATATACATAATAGAACATTTATTTACATAATATAGGTTCATTATTTCATAATTAGAATTTTCAATAATTTAGAGAGCGTGCGCCATCACGCAACGCAAGCTCGCCATTTTCGGTTGGTTTATATACATTAACGTATGTATGTAGTGGTACTCGACTAGAATTTATGTACAAGTACATAAATCTCGTGAAATAATGCAAATTTCATTAAAATGTGATTAGACCATTAGACAAATACTAATATGCCGCCAATTTAATGGGAAAATCGATTATTATTTTATAGAATTTGTATAAATTGTGTGCACAAATTGTTTGCCTAACAATTATTTAATTACGATATTAATTATACTATAGTAGCTTTATTTATAAAAGCTTCTCGTTAAATCACTTGTATTTTTGTGTATTCCAACCATTTATGATCGTTGTGCAGGCAACCTACGGTGCACAACTGTGAAAGTAAGTTGCAAAAGCTCATCAAGTCGTCCACGTAGTCGCAACATCGTTTTTGCCACAAGTTGCATCAATTCTGCAATTCTGGTATATCTATTGTTTCAAACGTTTTTTGAAACGATGGACTGGCTCTTTATATTATTGTCCAAAATTTTGGAACTGGGTTTATAAAATAATAATAATAATAAAATATTATTTGGATGGTTGGGGTGACGCAGCATTTTTTGTATATATGGAACATACTGTGGGCAGGTACTCTATGTCAGGTACAATTCTGACGCTATAATGAGTTGAGCTTTGCTGAACTTTGTACCTCTTTAGCAAATGCACCGCAAAGCACGTGTATGCGTTTAAACTTCACCTACATGAGAGTTTATTGTTTTCCAAGATATCAAACGCAGCAAGTGTTCAACACAGGTAAACCAGCTTCTTTAAGGTAGCTCAACTCCGACAATACGTTAGCTTTGAAACAAATGAATGCTTGACGTTAATCTTGGTATATGTTTTCGCATATACCACAGTTAGCGGTTTCCATTTCCATTGAATAGAAATGCGGGAGCATTTATTTATTTTGCGAAAACACATACGTAAGTGTATGGGTGCATAGATGGAACTACTGTTGAAGGGAATGGGGTCTAACTTTGATTCTCGTTTATATATAGGTAATATAAGTGTGTGCGTATAAACCGGATACCGTGCGGTGTGGTTTGTGGAAATATTCGTGAATGTGTGTGTATGTACGGTGAGTTAAAGCGTCTAATCGGAAGATAATGTTATATGCTAAAAAACACACCGACATTAGAGGCATGCGGCGCTATTTTGCAGGTGAATATTATAATAAACAAAATTTTGAGTGGTTTTATGGTATTTGTATAAAACATGTCGGCTTTGCATTTATTTACGGCTGGCTCTCTGTATGCAGGTAAAGTTTTGATGTTTAATGTCAAAATGTGTTTATAATATATGATATGAGCATGAAAGTAAATGACTAATAATTCCCAAGTCTTTCAAAGTTGTATAATAATGTGGAAATCAAATCAGCGCCATTTTTGCTTAGATTTTTTTTAGCAAAATATGTTTAGCTTAAGCAAATTAAGTTATTCAAAATTAAATCAATTCATCAATTGCTAGATGGTTTTCATTAAAACGCTCTGCCCGGAGATATATCTCCAATTTTAGACTTCGATTTCTTGTGAAACCTGAACAGCAGATCACAGATATTAAAATTAATATTGGTAAAGTTAGCTAAAGAGCTGCATGCGTTTAGCAAATTCCCGCAGAAGCAACAAAAATTGAAGCAATGGCCAATTCAAGTGTGCATTAAATTCAAAATTTAGCCACAGGTAGAGAATGCAATCCCGGAAATATAAACAAGATTCGAAAATCGGTTACTTGACTAAACTAGGAACCGAAAGCAATTCCGATTCCGAGATTTATAAAAAGTATTCCCAGAAAAACCGGAAACACTAATTTTAATTTCCCAGGAATTCCCGGGAATACTGTTTTTTTTATGCATTTACAAACCAGTCATTAGATTAAAAAACAGTGTTTTTATTTCCGCCGCATTTATTGTAATAAATAATTTATATATTACATATTAATATATATATAATATTTTGTATATAAATATTACATTGAAATTAATATTTATTTTAGTACATTTATTCTTGTGTTCCTTTTGAAATACAAATTTAACCAGAGTTTTATTATTATAAAAATAATCTATCTCTTGAGCTGAGAGAGACCTAATTTGGCTTATTTTGTTCTTATGAGAAAATGGTGTACACATGTGAAATAATATCAATAATATCGATAATATTATTAATAGTATTAAGAATGTACCAATTCGTTTAAAGTTTAATTGGAAGTGTCATCAAAGAATATTCTTTGGAAATAAATATACTTTAGAAAAACATAACTAAATATAAATATTAAATTGTGCCAGTAAGCACTGCACTAAGCACAATGAGTAATGAGTTTTTGTTATATATAAATATTATTAAGATAATCTAATAATCTAATACAATAAAAACAATAATTAAAAAAAATATATATATATATAATATATAAAATATAAAATATGTATATGCAAGAAACTAGGAGTTGTTTAAAAGTAAATAAAAATTCTTTTTTTTTACCAAATGGTCACCGTCATATTTATTCTAATATTTGTAATGATTAATGTATCGTTATGCTAGAATTGCTCTTGTCTATATCCATTTTGATAAAATTAGAATTTTAGTGTGGTTGAAGTAATTATCTTTAAATTTTTGTTTGCAAATTCACTTTTTGAGCAAACATTTTTATTCTTTGAAATTAATAATTTTGTCTATATCCTTTGTTATGTATATATCCAGAGGAAAAAATATGTGTGTATCATATTTTCTAAATTTGTCTATATCCAATCATAAAATGAAACATATTTGTCTATGTTATTCTATTTATTCTCCAAAAACATCAGTATATTTTTTTTTTCAGATTAATACTAATATCTTTGTCTACATTTATTTTGAATGAAAATGTGTCTACATCCAAAAGCAGTTTTATAAAGAAATGAAAAACTGTTTCCATATGAAATTAATATATAAATCAAGACTTTGTCTTTATCCATAATATAATGTATCAAATGTCAATAGAAATGAATACATTTTTCTATTTCCATATAAAAATATAAATAACTCGTAAAATACAGGCTCCCAATTTAACGCATACAGAAAAAATGAAAAATAATAAATTGAAAATGAAACACAAATTAAATGAAAAACAAATCAAAAATGAGCTCTCAGAATAAATAAAATTGAACACAAACAAATAATATACAATAACTCGAAAAATAACATAGAAATTAATGATTTGCACAGTAGAAACCGATGATTTGGGCACAGGATTTAGCCCAAAATTTTGTTTACGAAAATAAAGGTTTTTTTAAACCAAACAACAACAGCGAGACAGATAAAAGGCGTTTGGATTGGCTAATATTTACTTTTTACACTTCTTCTATTAAACTTTATTCGTCAATCGTCAGTCGCCCCAATATGTTGAAAGTGTTTTTATTAAATTAAATGGCATATTCAAAGGAATTGCGCATGCGTCATGAAAAATTTGCGTTCTCCACCTTACAAACTATTACAGCATTACCATCACATTTATTTGTTCGTCATATAATATATGTATTATAATAGCAATGGCTTTTATTCCAAAAATCGAAGCCATTTATTAAAATGATATAATTTTTTTAGCAATTGCTGAGATTATTGGATACAAATCAATTGCTTTTTTATACATACGGCCTAATAAAGAGTGGATATAGATGTACGATATGTGTAGGATATGGTCACAACTCACAAAGTACACTACACTGATGTATGACCTTTTTCATCTTGGCCAATCTTTGTGCAACAATTATATATAACAAATTCATTGTTGTTTTAATTTTTTAGATTTTATAATAAATTATTTATTTTAATCCTAATTAAAAAACAAAAAATTAAATAATAAATTAATTTATGGTTTTTAAATTAATGTTAAGCGAAAGTTCCGGAAAATTCCCTAATTCACATATCAGGAGCAATGCGATAGTGTTATGAGATGGGAGGCTGTGCATCCGTCGTTCCTTCATATGTGAATGGATGCGCAACGAAAGCAATTCAACGACCAAGGTGAATTAAATTTGCGTCGCCATCTGAGGTCAGCCAATATCTACGCTATTTATAGTATAACAAACGTAATAGACAATTATTAAAATATTTTGTACCGGAACAATAAGAAAGTTCTTAAAATATTCGGTTTACGTGTTTGTTTTTAAAAAAAAAAAGCAAATGCGGCTAAATTAAGGCCCATTATCTCAAAAGTGTTCTTAAACTTGGCACGTGAATGTTGACTGCCTATTTTCAAAAATATGTTCATTACAAAAACTTCTCCTCTAGAGTATTATAACTCTTAGGACGATGTCTGCATGTAACGAGAGATATATTAAAGTAAGTTTTTTAAGTTATTAAATTGAATATTGCACAGTTATGATGGGAGTATGTTATGTTATTTCCAAGGTAAACTGGCGGATCAATATTTTTATATTTTAATTTAATTTCTACGGAACATTTAGATCCGCTTATGGGTAAAGTTACTCCTTTCCATAAACATACATATTCTTTTAGATTATTATTTCTATATCACTGGATCTTTTTGTACGTTTCTCAAGGTTCCTTTTTTAGTAAAACAACTCTTCCTAATTGTTAGACACTCATGTATTACCAGTAAAAAAAAGCTTAGCCAAAAATAGAAATCCACACCAAACCGTCCCCAACCCATCGCTTAAAATCGATTTATTAATTTTTTAAACAGTGAACATAATATTCAATTAACGTCAACACATTTATCATTTAAATGTATATAACTAGCAACCCCTCACCCGTTGTCCACACCGTCACTCTCTTTATCATTCCCACACACACACACACAGTATATAAGACAGTAGTATCGTAGTGGCAGCACGCTCTTTACATTATTCATCCCCACAGCGTGGACTCACCGAATTAGAATTACCCTCTAAGCAGAAGCGCCACCACCCGCCGCATGTCTGAGCAACAGATGTGCGCAAAAGTATAAAAAAGTCAGTGATAATTAGATGTAGCCTTATGCATATATATTTTGTATATATCTATTCTATATAGACGGTTTGTGTGTTTAACTTTGTTGACCCAAACGTTCAAAAACTGTATTATCAGCGTAATCCATCTATATCCCATAGGGTTGGTCGTCGTGCAACGCGTGCGACTGTACGCATAAAGTTATACCTAAATTACTTATTAATGACGGGTGGTGCGGGATAAGAGGGTGGGGTATAAATACATCGATTGAAATTGTTGATCCTTGTCTCGTGTTTGGCACAACGGTATGACATGTGTCATGCGATTGAATAACCGTTTAATCGTTAATCTCTGCATTTATTTTTAATTAGATTTTTTTAATATTATAGGTATACGAAATATATATACCGCCGATGACCTTTAAAAGACAGACAATAACAAATATGAGTTTGCATATTTAGTTAGTTTTATCAGTTTGCTAGGTTTATGTTTACATATACTATATAAATATATTATATATTATATAGACTAGCTGGACCCTGCAAACGTTTTTTTAATTTTATTTTGGTTAAAAAACGGTTTTATCTTTAATTATATATACAAATATATAAATTAAATACAATTACTTTAATAATGAAAATCAAAATAAGAGATTTGTTTTTGGGCACTGCCAAGGCCAAACTGACCGGAAATTGCAGTCGTTTGAATTTTAGCGGTGTGCTGCCAGGAATCATTGAAATTCTAAATACGTGCTCCTTTAAATATGAAATTATCAAAGATCAAGTAATTGTTTTGAAAATCGTTTTAATTCCAGTTTGATTATCTGATTCTTGATGTTTCACTTTTCATTTTCATTTTTAGGTTTTTGATGTTTTGCCTTTTTTCATTGTATCGTTTGTATATATAAGAGCAAGGCTCAAAAGCGCGAAGACCATAATAACAAATCTTAAAAGGGCAAAAATCATAAAAGCGAAACTCAAAAACGAAAAAATAAATAGGAGCAAATTATATTCCTTAGGCATTCAGACGTTGCCAGGTTATGAATAATTTTTTCAATAGTTTAGGAATTTATACTACTTATATAACCTTTATGTATAAAGCTGGGTTGTAATTTGAAACACTGCTGTTAAAAAATAGTACAGATATGCTAAAAAAGATAAGATTTACATTGGGGTTGATTACGACCAACGTCAAAAAAGTTAAGGATTGTCCTTACGTAAGGATTGTAAGCACTGAACCGTAAGCACTGCTTAAATATTGCGATTAGGAGAAACGTCACCTTACACGTTCAGCGGCAACGGCTAAAACACTGCGTCGCCGCCGTTGATGATGCGTTGAATTGTCAAAATTAATATTATGTTTTGTTTTTCTGCTCGTTGTGTGTTGATGTTTCTTTTGCTTGATTTTGCAAAAAC
>JAAAKO020009477.1:0-18271 GCA_010015015.2 Bolitophila cinerea | reverse complement strand
CTCTGGCGCACACCGCACCACATGCACATTATATATTTATAAGAACCGCGCACTCAGCGCCGCACACAGACTTTGATGAATTTGCAAAGATCCTTTGTGTGTGAAATGTGCGGTTTTTATATATATATAGATAATATATGTAGGCATATACGAGTATGCACTTAGTTAGAGGCGCACACATTCTTTTGTGCACAATCGATTGCACAAATGCAGTCCGCGTCGCGCCCCGGCCGCCGGCATAAAGCAGAGGCTCTGTATTCTGCAGTTCCGCCAACCGCGCAAATCAGTGCACTGGCTCACACACACTCTGGGCACCTCACACCGCAAACGTATGCGTGTATATATTATATATATAGTAAAGTAGTACCCGCCGGCCGGACGGACGGAGTAATTGATTGTGTGAGAGACGATCGATGCTTACCTGGCCGCCGCGCCGCTGCTGCTGACGCACGCAATCACTAATTTTTAATAATATTCTTTCTCTGATTTCATTCGCACGCAGGCGCACTGACTAAATCACAATTTCCTGTGTTCACCATCTACGCCCAGAAGTCATGCCTCGGCGTGCGTCCTTGCGCTCGAGCATGGTGCATCGATAGGGTCCAAGGCTACAAGCTGGCCGGCTTCGTGAAACGCTCCGCACCGGCCACCTCACGACGTGACTGCCTGGAAATGTGCTTGGGCGAGAATGAGTTTACCTGCAGGTATGTAATCCACACTTATATAATATAGTTAATAACAATAGAACACACGCTAGCTGGAAATCTTTGGTCCGTGTGCGTGTGTGTGTTCGCTCGTTCGCGGTAAATATTAGTTTTACGTACGTTTCCTAATAATTTTAAGTGACCGCGCGCGCACATACAATTCATTTTTTGTAGATTCTTTATATTTCACATCTCGTTTGAGAACACGCGAGTTTACAACAACAACAACTACAAAAACTGTCGAGCAGATATATATATCTATATATTGTATATAAATAGATGTAGATAATGTGAAAACCGATCGCCGCGGAAAAACAAACACACACAAGTTAGTGTGAATTTCGTGGACAAACAGATAAAGCCGCGGCAAGGGGCGTAAGTATTACATGCACGCTAAGCGGTCTATATCGGGCGCACGCGTGAAAACAATAACTAGCCGCTTATTAATTATTTCAATTCCGTTGTGGTGCGTACCTGTACGGTTGTGTCCGCCGCCGCAGTCGTGGCCAATGAACTCATAAACTCAGCGAGCAGGTTATTATTAATGTTTAGAAACATAGTATACACACATATAGACACATACTGCCCGCTACACGCTGGACCGGGCCGGCCCAGTGATTGATCTTCCATCAGCGCAAGCACACTGTATATAATTACTTCTGGGTAATTACTTCATCACAAGCCGTCAGCGGCCATGTGATGCATATTTAGACGAAGATCCGCGCAGCCACATCAGAGCCCAATTCGAATAGCTTCTTCGCCTGTGTTCTGTGCACGCTATAATTACATAAAACTAATAATTACAAGCTCACAAGTGCGCTTAAATTAATGGGCACTGACAAATGGTACAAAAGTACCATACTCGCGACGAACGACGTCTTGTGGGCGAAAGGGCTTGAGCAATTAATATTAGTTGCGTCATAATGGATTGCAGGATGTGCGCCTAAACGCTATACCAGTATTCCAAAAAAGCTGTATATTTCAAAAAGCTATATATTAAGGCTATAATATTTAGCGTTTGCAAAAAAGAACTAAAAAAAATGTTTGAAATAAATATTATTCAATAATGTATTTGAAAAAGGCTATATATTTAGCGTTTGCAAAATAAAACAACTTAAAAAAATAATTTCAAATAAATATAAATCAAAAGTGTATTCAAAAAAGACTTTATATTTACCTTTTGCAAAAACAAAACTAAAAATATAAAATTTTAATATTAACTTTTTTTTAGTGCTGCTTGTTCCTTGAAGTAAGTGTTTTAAGAATTAAATTATTGATGTATTATACTCCCTTGATGGATTAGATTAGATTGATATTGGTATATACGTCTCTTAGATAAAGAGAGGAACGCACATACGTCTCAAATTGGACTCGTTGTGATTTTATTTCTGGCGTTAGTAATTGAGCTTGAAGTTAGTGCACAATAATTGAATCTTACAGAACATTAATTCGATTTATTGAATTGGCATATTTTTAATTTAAATTAGGACCTAGTTGAATTCAATTATATACCGTTTCATATATTTTTTTCAAGAGCACATAATTTTTTCTGCAGCACATTTTTTATACGATGATTTAATTTACTCCTTTAAAAATATCTTTTTTTTAAACGGAACACCTAAAATGGACAAAAAAAACAGTTTAAATTAAAACATTAAAACATGAAGAAATAGCATGGATCACAGCAATTGTTTTGTACTATCTAGGGACTCAGAGACCAAAACAATATGAAAATAAAGACTAACATTTAAACCGAAATTGCTAGACCTAAAAGTTTGCATTTGAAAATCTCCAATAAGTAAATATAATAAAATAAATATTTGATTCATGGGCAAATAATAATAATAATCTTTTGTAAGCGAGTCATTTCTGATCTGAATAAAATCAGACGATTCACTTAACTTTTTTGTTTAACTCGTCAATTCTAATTGGTTTCTGTAAATTATTTTAAAATCCTTGCGATTCTCGATCTTCCTCTGATTCTTAAGTTGTTTTTAAATACTCTGGGTGTTAAGCATAAGACCTAGATACTGCAGACTTTTCTTATGATCAAATGCATGTTTATTTATTGGCTTATAAACATTTTGCTAATGCTCGCTAAAAAAAAAACAAAGTTTTATAAAAAAAATAAAGAAATACCATTTTTATGGCATTAAATAAATCGTACCTGTTAAAATTACAGGGTTGCCTTTATATTGTGCGCCTAATAATGAAAAAACAGTAAATTATCAATAAAAATGGGTTTATTTGTTGGTTTCCAAAATATTGAAATATTGAGTTCCATTCAGAATTGATTGTCTTACCTTCCTTTAATAGTACAATTGCGACATGGCCAGATTTTCGCAAAAATCAGGCGATCATTTCCTTGAAGTTCTTCTTCAGCAAACAACTTTTGTTGGATTTGGATCGTCTTAGAACAACCATAAAGTCCGTTGCTGTTTTATTTACTTCTAAACATAAATGCTGAAGGATGCGTCATATTTCACGACGATATTGCAATGTCAATTCACGCACGGCAATTATTGTTTCTTGCAAAACAATCTTTTTTTGACGACCTCCTACTCGATGTACCAGAGATTCTTAGTGCCTGCTTCATCGACAAAAAAATTAAAGATGCACTATTGTCTTAATAATCCACGTAAAAATCATAATTAATCATCACGCAAAAAAATCAGCTCGTGTTTGAGAACCGCAATATGTATGCCACACCACTTTCTTGGTCGAGTCCTTTTGATATAATCACCCGCACGTAGATCCTACTCTTGTACCTAATTCCAAATAACTCATATATTCTCAATGCTCATGCCCATAAATATTCACATTTATCACAAGTTCGCTTACCCATCGACTCTAAATATCCAAGATGCAAATATGTTTCTAAGATAACTAAATATGTTTCTAAAATCTCTAAAGAAGAGCTTCTTCTGTGTGTTTTTCTCGACGATAATTGTGAGAAAATAAATGCATTCTTTACGAGCGTTCGCCGCGCGCGCGCAGTTTATTGAGATTTATTGGAGACATCGCGCGCGCAAATTCAAATCGAAATACGGTAGTTTTCCGAATGAGCACACACACACTCTGAATTAATGTCGATTTCCGTATGTATATGCGCGCACATTCTTATTGTGCTAATTTATTTATCGTTTTCTGACTTTCGGTCACGTTTCTATATGCGAGTATCTGTGTACGTACCTAGACATTGTTTCTTGCACTTGAAAAGTTTTACAGTCGACAAAACAAATACAACATATTCATACAGGCAGAGGACAGACAGAGACATATACAGAGACACACAGAGACAGACAGATACAAACAGATAAAAACGTGCTATTTCTCTGTTAGTTTTTTGTATCTTTGATTTATTCTTTTTAAAAAAACACACATACACTAATGTATATACAAAAAGAAGAACACATTTGACGACCAGCAACAATATAGTTTTTTTTTGTTGTTTTAATAATGTTTTAGTTTTTGTTGTTGTATATAATAATAATATAATGTGATGTGTGGACAATGTGTGTGTGGTTTTGTAAACTTTAGTTTTAGCATAGCTTATGATTATGATAACAAAAATATATTTATATGTATATATATGTGTATATAATTGTAAAAAATGTCCGAAAAGTAGTAATTGTCGAGAGGCGAGAACACACATGAGAACAGCCGAGCTTCATTACGGCGAGCTGACATAGTAATTTATGTATATATATACTTAAATATTACGATTGCGCGGGATGCTGCTTGTGGCCGGATGTCCGCAGCTATGCGTCCGACCAGACAATACACTTCTTGGCACGATCCACGGAGGCCAAAACCGAACTGAACGGGTGCCAGCTGACCGCCGTCACTGCGACACTGCGAACAAAAAATCCCCCAGTCCTAGGGTCAGAAACATATACATCGACAAGATTTCTAGCTACATTTATGTGGCGGGTTAGTGTTTAGATAATGAGGATGCAGGCCGCCAAGCATATTTATATATATACTAATACTAATATTTTGTATGTATACGAAAATTGTTTGTTTTGTATATACTCACGAGTGCTCTTTCAGTGTGGTTTCAAGTCTTCCACTAATGTGCCACACGAAAATTGAACCGTCCGCGGAGCCAGCCGCTATTCGAGTACCGTCCGGACTAAATGCAACCCGAGACCAATCACAGCCAACCTTGAAGTTGTCGTTGCTGCAAGCAAATACACAAATAATTAAAACTATTTACTGGAACTTACGGGATAATAATATAATAATCAAACTCACCTAAACGACTTGATGATTTGATTCATACGCAAATCGAGCAATTTTATGGTGTCATCACGCACACAGCTCAGCAGATACTTGCAGTCCTTGGACAGGTCCAGTGAGGTGATCTTGCCCTGTAGCACAATGTCGTTTGCCGAACAGTCCGTTCGGGTGTCCCAGAAACGAATCTTTTTGTCGAAGTGGCCACTGATGATCGTTGATCCCGAGCCGTCGGTCGTCACCAGATCGTTACAACTTGAGCCAGCAAATTTGGTCTCGATGCAGGCTCGACTCCGCAGGTCCCAGATCTTGAGTGTGCGATCGTGACTGCCGGTCACAACTTTCGAGGGTTCTCCGAGAAATTTGGCTGCCATCACTTTGCCACTGTGTCCGGTGAGGGTGTGCTGTGTACGGACATGCAAGAAAACATAAAATTATTTATCATTTCATTGTGTATAGCCTGTGTTTAGCTATATAATCTTAGCCAGAGGTTCTGTTCTGTTCAGTGCATTTGCGCACAAAATAACATATAATATAATACATCTATATATAAACGGGTATATATAATAATGTTCATTCAATAGAATACAGAGGTAATGCTATACACAGTGAGGCTACTTACAAATAAGCTAAACGCCAACTGACCGTGAAGTCTTATACAATTAAAACAGACATTAGTTACGCATAGTAACTGAACTGTAGCATGTACGGTATTATTAGCACAATTAATTTGTTCGACGATTAGTACACAATATATATAAATAATATATAGAGTATACTATACACATTGGTTTATTATTGTCATTGAAGGTACTTAGACAGCCTGGTTTTTGTGTGCTTTGCAAATAATTGTATAAATCTATACGCTGTTTCTTTTTTTCGTGAGACTGACCCTAATTTTATAAAAGAACTTGAGCTCGTTTCGATTCTTCTAAGAACTGTCGGTGTGTGTTTTTGAAATTGTGTTATTCTACATTCCATGAAAGTAAATTAGTTTATGGGAGACGCACACACACACACACACACAGGAATCGTGACATACACATATCGATTTTCATGCACACGCCATAAATAAGCCCCGCAACGGATCTGCGATAGGCGCAATTCGAATGTCAATAAATTTAAATAGTATTTGTGTGTATTGTGACTTGTAACTTTATATGTATATAGAGAGAGTAGAGACCACTCGACGAGACAGTGAATAAGTACCAAGATCGAGTGTCGTCGCGTGTTGCATTCCTTCTTGCAGAGACCACCATAAATAATGCGTTTATTTGCCATCGATGTTTTTTTGTGTGTATGGAATTTAGTTTCAGGCGGATTTGTACGGGAATAAGAATTGTTTTTTTAGAGTTGCAGAAATTATTGAGATGGAAACTATAAATTCTTTAAAAAAAACTCTGCTTTAAATTACGTTAAAGCACACAAATTATATGTTAAGATGAAGATTTTGATCGATTAAAAGAGTTCACCATATAATTTAAAGGATGATATTTTTCAATAGTTCTGTCCATGGGACGCCCAAATACAATTTAAAACAAAAATATTCCTTTAATGAAACATAAGGTAGTTTACCAGGTCACAACTTCCCTTTTATTTTAAAAATGTCATCGTTGTATCATCATAGGGGAGCTTTTCGAGAAATGTCGTTTTTACTAAATGATAGTTTTTTTTCAGTGCATTTGATTGCAGTTAAAAGTACTTTTAACAAGGCAAATTTTTCAATGAAAATGTGTTTTTTTTTAGTTTTCAATTAAAATTTTGTTTTTTTTTAATAAATTTTATAATTTTCTTATAATTCACAACTAAATTCATTCATTAATTCCATAAAACAGGAACTCATTTTTAGTAATTTTTAAATAGTTGAAATGTAGGAACAATTTATTTTTGCCATGTATATTTTAAAATTTAATTTCCTTGTCAAATTCTAAAACGTTTACACTTAATTTTTTATTGCTTTTTGAGAAATTAAAAAGACCTTTTTATTCTATTTAATAAAATGAATATTTATCCCCGAAAATAGTTGCCGATTGTTATGAAATTATGATTTTTATAAAGAAAGATTTGTACTTTTTCAATTGAAAACTTAAAAATCAAATGTAAATTCAAAAGAATGCCTTAAAAGTACTAAACTGCCACAATTGTGCATTCAAAAATGCATTTACTAAAAACGAAATTTTTAAAAAGCTTCCTTAAAAACAATACTGAAATTTTTAGCTATAACATAGGAGCTTATCAGCTGTGAAACTACCCATTTTTTATTAAAGGTTTATTAAATTGGCGAACCGTAATCAACAGTGTTTAAATATTTAGCAGACTCCAAATTCGTTGACCTTGTTTTAATCCGTTTTTTTCTTTAAAAAACATTTTAATTTATAATATTTTTTTAAAATTTGTTATAAATAAAATAAATAAAGAATATATGTGATGATTTTTCCATTAATTAAATACATTTTTTACACATTTAAAAATCCATTTCAGTCACACACAAAGTATCATAAAGCCATTCTACAAAACAACACCACCATCGTTAAGGTTTTTACATAAACGCCTTCGTATTCAATATACATACATTTATAAATTTTATGTATAGGGGAGAGGCTTCCAAATTGCCCCCCTTAGCTATTTTGTTCATAACTCGCCAATTTAAAAAAATCTAAAATCGACCATTTGAAATTTTAACAGCCTGTTTCCACCCCTGTCATACTAGAAATGGGGTTGCAACCTGCAAACTAACAAAGTTGGCAACCTGCTTTAAAACGACATTTTGAAATTTTCATGAATAAAATTGCCAATTCAAGATATATTTGGAATTCTGTGAGAATAGTGCAAATTTATTGAAAAACCAACAAATATTTAACTTATATATTCGATAAATTTTTTATTTTTTTTGAGCAAAAGACAAAACCAAAATTTTATTTTTTTATTTTTAAGAAATAATATTTTACACTTTGTTTAGATAACACTGTTTTATTGCTTATATCGGATATAAAAATATATTAAAAGTGAAAACTACTCTTTTGACGTCGATGACAGTCGAAGTTAAGATTATGACACTACTAGAATGTTAAAATCCAGCATTGGTGGCAACGTAGCTAGCCTCTCCTCTATATATTATATATTTACGATACATTGTACAATTAAAAGAACAAGCGATAAAACACACAAATACTTGTACAATAAATGATGTTCTTTTAATGACTGTGCAAGCACGTGAGCGCGCTAACTAAAGTTATGTATTATATGTATATATGCGCATCGTGTCGGTCGATCGCCGAGCATAAAACGTGAAAATATGTAAAAATGTTGATGTCGCATCGGCTGTGGTCGCGCAGTTGCCCGCATAGAGTTCGCAAAACCGCGATAAGGTATATATGCGCACGCGTGCGTACGGTACAGGTAATTAATATCAAACACACACACATGTAAGACATATTTCATACATAGATATATATATATATATATACAAATATATTATATATTATAGATATAAATATATATGTTACCCGCGAGTGTATATATGCACTCGTTACGGAATCGAAGAATTTCCGCGGTACGCGCAATTTAATGGAGTTAGAGGAACATACAAATAGTAGTTGTTGTGGTTCTCGCAAAAATCTCCATTTGCGGACGCGTAAACACAATGTCAGAATGTAAAAGTGGATCTGATCTCCTCCACGTGTACATTGTGCGTGCCCGCACGGAATATTTATATTGGAATGTATATTTATGTACTATGGGAGAGCGCTAATGAGGGAGTCAGTCGGTTTTTCTATAACTCTTTTCGGAATACTGAGCTGTACTGGGGCGTATATGTTTGTTTTGGTAAGAATAGATCGATCTACCATTACTATCTTCGAACCGACTATATTCAAATTTATATTGTTTTTTTTTTTAAGATAATAAAAATAAATGCATTATCACATTTTAAACCCTCACCAAAAAAAAAATAAGTTATAAAATAAATATACCCAATATTGCTCATAAACGTTGTCCATCCCAATCTATTATTGGTTGTGGCTAAACCACTAAAGTTTCCTGGAAAATAACTGCCTACCAAATTTTCAAACTGTTTTTTCGATAGAGAATAGATGAAGCTTTTACTCAGTATTTTGTTCGCCTGCTTTTGCCCCATCATCATCAACAAAGTCTTGATTTTTATAGTTTTTATAGATACAGAATCCGCTAAAATTAGCAGCAATCATACTTGCAAGTATTATAAATATTTTAAAATTCATTTTACATATTTTAAAATTCATATTACATATTTTCCAGAGATGGAATCACATAAAATAAATTATAATTACACTAATTTAGAAAATGTTCAAATTCGTAAAGTTATTATATGATACATACTAAATTGTTAAAAATGTTGCTATTTGCAACAGTTTTCGGCGGTATTCACTGATTTTCTTTGAATTTAAAAAATAGCAAATACTAGAAAAAGCATAAATATTTCTAGTATTTGCCATTTTCTAAATAAGTAATATTTTAAAATATTTGCAAATATGTTTTATATTTATTAAAACATTTTATATTTGCTGACATATCTATATATTTTTGGTATTTGCATAATTATATATGTTATTTTTGAATATTTGTGATAACTCAATATTCTGATATTCGAAAATAAATATTAAAATCGTAGTAAAAAAATCCAATATCCTAATTTTATCTGTGATAATAAAGGATTTTTTTCTATATTATACAATGTTGGTACACCATATTACGGAAATATGCCTCGAGAAAGTCTAAAAATATATGAAAAGAGGGTAATTAGAAAAAAGGATTCAGTCAAAAAATAATTTCTGATTGCTCGTCTTATGGTTTGCAATTTAAATATTGTAAAAAATATCAATGAATTCAGTGATTTTTCTATTCTTTTTAATTTAATTCAGAGTGATTTTCATGTTGTTAAAACAATTTCTGAATTGGAGCCGAAAAAATTATAATCTAAACAATATTTTTCTCGGGAGATGAGAATCTCAAATTTGCTAAAAAATACAGTTTTTTTTATTTGAATAAATCTATAAAATTTAAAATTATAAAAATGAACTTTAGCAAAAATTAATGTGTAATAATAAAAAAGTGGTTTGAGAAATTTATAATTATCCCCTAATAAATTCAAAAACGTGCTCCAATATTTAATGAAAGTGCTATAGGTAATGCAGAAAATAATCTTCATAAATTTTCCATTTTTCAAACCATTTTTTTCCTAGAGCACATTTATTTTTGCTAGAGTACATTTTAATAAACTAAATGATCTTTTTTAAAATGACGCCTAATTTTGAATCTATAAAAAAACGAAAAAAATCTCTGTATTATTTCTTGAGTTATGATTAAATTATTAAACAGATAGTTTAATTTTTAAGAGTATATTTTTATTTTCAATTTCTTATAGGACAAAATTATATTTTTAGCGGACGCTAAATTGATATATGTATAGGTGGGAACAAAAAGGATTTAGTTTTAAATTGTAATTGAGTAATTATGTAATAGTACTTTTTTGGTTTATGTAGTAAATGTTTATGAGGTCTGTATTTATTGTTTTTTATTCCTTTTTGCGATACATACACTTATATATTAAATATCTGTTTTTATTACAGTAAGACAATTTTAAACCTCCCCTCGCATTTAGATAAACACCATCGATAAAAACCTGACGTTCATACGCATAAAAAAGATTAATAATCATGATCCGACACAAAACTATGATCCTCTATATTTACATATACTATATGTTTTAAGCGAATCCAAGGCAGATACTTTTTCGAATTTTTAAATAAATTATTTATGCTTGTGCTCTCGTCTATGTGTCCGACGTTTGTGGCTTTCAATCTTCTTTCCCTGCTCCGCGCATCTCAACGATTCGATGCGACGGCAGCTACAAGTAATAAAACTTAATAATTCCTTTCTTCTTAACACTTGTTAACCCTCAAGTATATACACATTTGCGCGCGGAATAATTGAATACCGCAAAGGCTTTTCAATATGCACAGCGATGGATTGCCAATATGTATATAGATATACATTATATTTATATATTCTAGATATATTACAATAAACAAGTTTGTGCGCTGCATTTGTATGAAGAACAAGATAAAGAACAGCGCGCATAATATTATGTTGTTTTTATGTTAGAGGAGTTGTATGTTATATATATAGTACTTGATTCGCTTCGTGGATGCAATTCCTTTGAAATCATATAGCATATTCGTGAGCTATCCTTTATGAGTACACGGTATGGTATAATAAAGTATTTTGCTTTTGACGTGCGCGAGAATATCATAATATATACTCGTATCTATACATTATAAACTTATATAATTTCGAGGGTCAATTCGTTGTGCCTGACTTTCTCACGCAACAACGTTTGCATTGGGATCGACTTATTATCCTGTATTATCAAAATGCTGTTTTATCAAAATCCCGTATTATCAAAATCCCTTATTATCAAAATCCCGTATTATCAAAATCACGTATTATCAAAAACATTATTATCAAAATCCCGTATTATCAAAAATTCGTATTATCAAAATACCGTATTAAAAAATCCTGTATTATCAAAATACCGTATTATCAAAATTCCGTACTATCAAAATACCGTATTATCAAAATGCTGTATTTTTTAAAATCTTGTATTTCTAATTATAGTATTTTTTATTTCATTTAATTTTGTATTTTTTATTTTTATTTATATTTTTTTGATTATTTTAAGATTTATTTTACTTGTAGATATTTCAATACGGATTTCAAACTGAACCCTTTGTATTGTATTTAAGATTCTTCTAAATTGTATAATCATACAGATAATTATTTCTTCACAATAGTTATTATTTAAGCAATAATTATATAATCGCAAACACACACACACACGCACGCAAGTAACAACAATAATATAATTAATATGCTTTCGCAGAATTATACAAGACTAATTCAGAACGGTATCACGATATATGTGCCACCGACCGCCTTTTGCTGATGATATAGGTACATATATACGTATATACGTATATTAGGTACTCGTACATAAGCTGTTCTGCATATTCTGCGTCTAAGTATATTTATTTTATATCCAAAGTGCATCTGCTTATTCTAAACTCTAAAGTCTCGAAACAAATTAGTCTGTTTCTGCTGCTGTTTCATGTGTGTGTGTGTGTGTGTGTGTGTGTGTACTTTGTATGTTAGTATACGGACAATTATAACGGCGTACGGATAAGATCGGCACATACGCGTTAACACACGTTTGCAATTGGCATCATTTATACGCTCTCTAAATTGTTATCTGTTAAACAATATAGGATTGTATATGTATATATACTCTGTACTATTGTATAAGTGTATATATAACAATAATATACTGTATAAAAATAGAAGATGACTAGAGTAGAGTATATATATATATATATATATGCACAGCTGCAAATTCATTAATATTAATTATTCGCAGACAGAGAGCACTTGATGCTGCTCGTAAATACTTATATGTACTAACGTAGAATCATGCTTGAGCTACCGTGAACGCATAAGCTGACCATATGCGCGCTGACGCTTAAAGCTTCTTTGCCGGCATGGCATGCACGCAGCATGCTCCACACAGCAGTGAGCAGTGCGCAGCGAGCAGCGAGCATCAGCAGCATCACCACCAGCACAAGCATAATATTTATGTTTATATAATCTAAACTTGTTTATCTGCAGTCAGCATATATACGAGAGAGTACACACAAACAATATAACATAAAATATATATATGGCGAAGAGCATTATTTACAACTGGCGCCGTATTCATATTTAATCCTTAAATAGAATTTAAGTCTTGTGTTTGCTATTATACTTATACTAGATATGTAGATGGACACACCAGGCTACAAGAGTATAATACGCAAAGTACACATGATTTTAAAATGAAAATACATGCGCATTATTATTATATATATATATATAGTGTTCACTTTGAGTATATATTATATCGAAGGTGTTAAAAAATCGTTGAACAATTGCAACAAGATATGAATTTCTTTCTCTGCGTGTATATTCAATATGCATACATATAAATTATTTAATTGTTAAGCGTGTCGCATGCAGCGAGCCTGTCTTTTTCAATTTATGCTATTCAATGGACGCGGACACTGCGAAGTTATGTACCGCGCCTTTATAATCTCCGTATATTGTATGTTTGCACACTGCAGTTGCATTGGCAGCATATAATGTAGTCGACCTGCCGGTCGCCGCGCCGCACTCAAATGTATGTGTGTGTGTGTGTGGCGCTTATTACCTTAAAAGAGTCGAGCGGCAGAGCGCCGGGATATAACTTACATATTTTGATGTTAATATAATGAATTGAGTGGCGGTTGTATAGAATGTTGCAAGCTTATAAAACGCGAAACAGTGGTGCTATGCAGATATGTGCGTGTGTTCGCTTCAATTGGGCAGCGACAATTTTGGTGTGTTAGCCGGACGGAGGACGTCTCAATTGTAGTGCTGGCGCCGCCAAACCGCTGACGATGGTCTAAGAAGAGGCCAATGAAATGGTAATTTGATACTAGATCGTTGCCGCCGCGTCGGCCGTCGTGGTGAGAATAAAAAAAAATTATAACAATGATTACTATTTTATGCATAATGCATTCTAGTCCCAGCTAAAAAAATCGTAAAAAAATGATATTATTTTAAACAAGGTTGCATAAAAAAATGATTTTATTATTTTTCCGGATTAGTCAGATCGAGGCATATTCACTCCCGTTATATGGTGTACAAGCATTGAATAATACCAGATAATATCTATAATATCGCAAATATAAATATAATTTATATATTTATATTTTTTATATTATATTTTTTTAAATTACCACAAATATTATAGGAAAATTTACTAAATAGTTTTTTTTTATTCAAAAGTAAAAACATTTTGAGATGATTATATCCAAAAAAAATAAAAATTCCCGGTAATTCTCGAGAAAGCATATTGACTTGATACACCAAACTCTAATTGCACTAGTCTTTTATCACAATCAGTATAGCGAGCTTTTTATAAAACGCGACTACTGTAAAGCCACGATTACACGGGCTGCAACTTTCGACAGTTGGTTTTAGTTGACTATAAATATTATAAATTTCATCCCAATCCCACCAGCCATAAGCCAAAAGTCTGATGAAAATATCTAGGGAGGATGTAATATATATTCAAACCCCTAAAACGAAGTTTCATTCTTATTCCACTAGGAGTAAGTCAATATTCTTATTATATCCTGCACAAGACCTTTTAAACGAAGTTTCATACCAATCACATGATCACTCAAAAACCGTAATGAAAGGTTATATATATATATATATTCATTTACCATTAGGTTTGAGATATCTTGTAAAATAGCTTTCTGACCAAACCAAGGAAGTTGAGTTGAGCATTTCTAATTAATTATCGATAGCTATGGTTCCGCAATATCTTTCTTTCGAAAGATACAAGCTTCTTCTCTTCGGTTTGCGTAAATGTCCAAGCTTTGCAACCACAGAGGACGACGGAACGCAACCAGACGCAACAGAGTTCTCCATCTGCTTCTTGTGCAGCTAGTTGGATACTTTCTTTTACGTCCGCCCACATGGCTTCGATCGACTCGTCTGACGTCACAGCGCAGCTTCATCGAAAAGCCAGCACGTCCAAAACACTCAAGAAATGACGATCCTTAATGACCACGTGGCAATTTGGCTAAAGTTTCTACGGGTTTGGTCAAAATCGACCTAAATGCCACTGTTCAAATGAAATACACACAACTATGCTACTACACAAAAACCTCCGCACCAATTTCGGAGGATTGGATCCCAGAGTTCTGCACCAAGCTCGCACCACAAACCGTCAGTCCTCCGCCAATAATTATATACAATTCTAGCACAGAAATGACTTCAGACCTTGCCTTCGTGTGTTCGGACTTTTCTATAAATGAATTCGAAATGGCCCTACGCAGCTGCAACAACACATCCCCCGGCCTAGACGACATCCCTTCTAAATTAATCAGCAACATGCCTCTCGACGCAAAGCTGTTCCTGCTATCGATTTTTAACGAAGTGTTCAGCAGCGGAAAATGCCCTGTAGAATGGGAGATTTGCAAGGTATTAGCGATACCAAAGCCAGGAAAAGACACAACACTTGCCTCATCGTATCGCCCCATCTGCCTTCTCTCATGCATCAGAAAAGCTATGGAAAAACTGCTGCAAACGAGACTGGATGGGAGGTAGACTTTTGAGGCACAGACAAATGCGGAACGGCTATTTTGCCAAATGCGGCACAGTATATTTGCGGTACAGTACAAATGCGTCATTTTTTAAAATGAGAAAATGACAAATGCGGCACATGACAAATGAGGCACGGACAAATGGGGCAGTACTATTTTGACAGATGCGGCCCATTGTATTTGGGTTATAGGACAAATGAGGCTATTCTAAAAAAGAGAAAAAGACAAATGCGGCACATGATAAATTCGGCACGGACAAATGCGCCTTTTTATTTTATTTACATCGCATTAAAATTGCTATATATAAAAGTGCCGCATTTGTCCGTATAACGGGCCGCATTTGTCCTGCAATATTACCAACTGTAATAAACTAAAAATTACGCCGGTATGTATGCCATCTATTTTGTTAGTTTTACAGGAATCATTATATACATCATCCCAAAATTGCATACTTCCAGGGATATTGGTGATGTATTGAATAATTCCACTCTCTCGAGATGGCGCGCGAGCGTTCTGTAAAAGTCCGCCATTTTGCATACACAATTTTGATTGTGCAACTTTTAGATAAATTTATTAATTATAATGCTAAATATAACAAAAAAAAATATATAAAATTTTATTGTAAAATATTGGTTATCTGTGCTAAATATGTATTTAAATATTTTGTTGTTTTTCTAGTATAATCCAAATCAAAAAATATCAGAGAAGTCTCTAGTCCTGCTTTACAAAACCAACTTTAACGTCTGCCCATGTTTAAACTTCGCCAAGGTACTTAATTAAATCACTTATGTTATTGGTATGATTGTGTAGGTCTATAATTACAACATACAATAATTAGGTTAGAAAAACAACATCATTTTAATCTCCTCTTTGATATTATTTAGTCGCATACTTCGGTTGCTATGGCTACAAAATCCTAAAATCGCCAAAATTGATAACATTTCAAAAGTGCCTGGCAATCGGCTCTCGGCGATGCGTTTTTTACGCAATTCGTTAGAATATAACTCAATTGCCTCGGCTCTATAGTATGACCTGAGCGCCAGGCGTTCGTACTTGATTTCTTCCACTGCAGGGAAAAGTAAAGAACACTTTTAAAAACAAGTAAAGGCTTTTGTTTTTTATAGTCTTTTAGTTCTTTTTTATACTTATACTAATTCTATTCTTTTAGGATGACAACCCTAGTTAAAATGGCGGATATATAGATGTGAAATAGGACTATATAAACAACACATTATTTTTAATTCTTAAATTTAGTTATTTACTTGATCCGAGACAACAAGTTTGAGTCTACGTTGGGTTGAGTTTAATACGTGGACTACGTTGTGATTAGTGCGAATTTTAGTTCGAGTTTTAAGAACTTGACGCGGTTTACGTTGTGTTTTAAAACTATGCACGAAATAAGTAATAGCAACTTCACTTCTATTAACTATAACAGTATATATAGTGAAAACGGCATTATTAAACACAAAATAAAATCAAACTTCATAGCAAGGCAACAGCTGACGTCTCTGCTGTGGCACACATTTTTTATACAGTGTCGCTTGGCCGAAATCCTATTGAACGATAAGCTTTTATGATACAATTAGCCGAATTTAAAGGAAAAACAATCAAAAACCGATTCGGCCAATCTTAATTCGGCTAATCATACTTCGTCTAATCGTATTTTTTGGCCAATCGAGATTTGGCTAAATGTAATTCGACCAATCGTATCATTCGGACAAACGTGATTCGGCCAATCGTAGTACATTCGTTTTTATAAATGTCGCACTTTATCCCACCACCACCACCACCACCCACTTATGAATTATTCTCCTCCAGACGTATTCTTCAAGTGTAAATCAAATCATACACTCGTTCAATACAAAACAAGTTATTGATTTAAAAATAACAAAAATAAAACTATATTCAATTATGCGCAACGTTCGCCGTACGAATAAAACACATAAACCAAATTGAAAATCATTTCCTTTCGAACGGCTGCCGCTTTTCTTTGCGGTCTGCTATGGATTTGTTTCTGTAGTATATATAGGCGAATATGTGCAGAAGAATTGTATAAAAGCTATATAATATTATATATAAATATAAATACATATATATGATATATACATTATGCTATATATATATAATTTATATACGTTACATACATATGTATATTTTATGTGTTGGCTTGTTTTCTATATAATAATACATCCTAAATTCCACAAAATTGAAAAATATTGTATGCTTCCACGACGGTACCTTGTGTGTTGCTGTGTTTTGTTTTTCCATTTTTTTTTCGCATCGGTTCGTTGCCGGCAAGCATGTGTCAACAGAATGTCAAAAATGTGCACACGTCAAAAAGTCTAGACGCCTTCTGCGGCCGACTGGAAAGCGTGCATGAGCTTTTGTTTTTCATGTGTTGTTCTCGTAAACTCTCTTTCCCGGAAAGTAGATATATATATATATATATATATATATATTATGTGAGTAACTGAGTGTTTGTCTGTGTGTGTGTGTGTTTATATGTTTGTGTCACCCGTGTGAAAATTCAATACAACAGAAACAGAGAAAAAAAATATTGGCACAATTCGACAAACAAGAAAAACGGCAAATGGCTTCCGAAAATAAATATTGTAAAAATATAAATACATTACATTTATATAGTGTACATTTTCTATGTATAATACTATAATATTCATTTGTGATTAAATGCTTATAAATTAAATTAAAATTTATAAATTTTAATGTACTTGAAAAACTCATTTCAATAAATTATAACAAATTAAAATTGCTATACTATTAGAAATTTTCTTTAAATTAGTGTCATTTCGCAGAATGAAGAATTCATTGCCAGCAGCAGTAAACTTAAAGATAGATTAATTGGAAAATATGAGTCAAAATAATAATAGTATGCACAAATGAGAAAATGTATTATTCAACAGTACATTATTAAATTCCTCTGCAAAACCCTATAATTGTATGTGTGTGCTATCTTAAATGCAATGGAAAGCTCTGGTTCCCTGGAGGCAATACGCGAACACATGGATATATGCTTATATGTATATATGTATATATGTATATATATATATATAGATATATATATATATATATATATATATATATTCT
>JAAAKO020009466.1:0-18277 GCA_010015015.2 Bolitophila cinerea | reverse complement strand
GTCCGATTTCTGGATTTCCAGACAGCAGACGAGGATTGCATACACTTCTGTCTAAAAGACCGAAGCGTATCCCCAAGTGACATGGACATATCTAATGCTTGGGAGCTGGCATTGTGTATACCAGCCCCTGACTACTAGCGGAATGAACGGACTTTGAAGATATGGTCTCGCTCCAGATAGAGGTGTGACTCGGCATAGGTCACATATTATGAGAAGTGACGAGACGAAACGAAACGAAATATATTTTAAACAAAAAATAAGAAAAAAATTATGTTATAAAACATGTTTAAATACGCCCTGAAATTTTTATTTTTTTATTTAGTAATAATATTTTTTTAATTTTTGTAACAAATTTGATTTTGTTGTATGACACATTTTATTTGATTTTGTAAATAGATTCACTTTATTTGTTATGCTTTTTCTTATTATTGATACATATTTCCATTATTATGGGTAATATTTTTTTGAACATATTTGGGATGATGTTTTTTCATTTATAAGTTTATTGGTTTTATTGGCTCAGATTTGAAAAAAATAATATTTCATTTGATATTGATATTGATATATTTCTTATAAGAAATAATTATAATTTGTTTCTCTTGACAATATTCAAATAATTAAATTTATATTAATTAATTATTATCGTTTCTACTATATTTTTAAATTTCTTTAAAATGTTTCGATCCACAAAATATACATACTTTTCAACTACCGCCCTCCGATTATTATCCCCCCAACTTTTGCGTTGTCCCATGTCATTGCACAATATATCCACCCATGTCCACCCCTAAATAATAAATGTATGCTATACATATACAAAATACTAGAATTTCTAGAATGTGTAGAGTGAACAAAGTATATAACACAAAAAAACATTCAACATTAAAATTCCTGTGCGCCAAGTTTAATTAAATTCCAAATGCTCAACAACTGTGACCGTCGGAAACATCTTGTTGCAATATATACATATATATATGTACATATTATATAACATGTATTACTTGTAAAATATGGTGTGTGTTCCTGTTTACGTTTAGAGTACATATATACTATACAATACATATGTATATATATATGTATATTGTAATATAGAACATTTATATTGTACATAATACATAGATTGAATACAGAATGGATTTATATTAAAATAACACAGAAGGGAGAGCATATGTATCTATAGCTATACTATAGTATATTGTGCATCTGCGTATGTAATCGTATGTAATTTTATGATTTTCCGTAAAATTAAGAATACCTACATGTCAATCTGTATATATTATATTGGATTATTTTATTAATCTCAGTTTTAGAAGAATTGACAATTAAATAATTTTAATATCATATCTCAACGACAAAATCAACATTCATTTTCAACACATTAAAAAACTAATTTGTTTTTAATAAAAAAACTTTATATTACAAGTAAAAGTTTATATATATATATATGTGTATATACAATATATAGAGTACAGTATACTGGTAGGGTGACAAATAACAAGCATTCTCCATTAAAGCGTTTTGTCAAAGTTCTGTGGGAATTTTGCAATTTCATTGCAGGTGTTCATTGGATTTAAAGGTTAACAAAACTTTTACAATTTCAAGCATGACAATTAATTTTTTTAAATTTAAAATATCCTTGTTATAAACTTCCTCTCTTCTTTTACTAGGGCCTCCTGATCAGCTGCAATCAGATGTCCGCTGAGTATCTGTTCATGACCGACAAACTGTACGACATTAGCTACGACACCGGCGACAAGGTCATCCAGTGTGGTCGCCACAATGACATCTTCAAGTTGTGGCTGCAATGGCGTGCCAAGGGCAACGACGGATTTGCTCACACCATCGACACTCTGATGGATCTGGCTCTGTACCAGGTGCGTCGCATCAAGGCACAGTCTGACAAGTTCCATCTTATCATGGAGCCGGAGTGCGTGAACGTCTCGTTCTGGTACATTCCGAAACGTTTGCGTGGCGTACCGCACAGTGCTGCCAAGGAAGCGGAGTTGGCTAAGGTAAGACACCCCCAATAAAAAAACGCATATTTCAAGTCTAAAAATAAATAAAACGCCCTGCACAGATCTGTCCCATAATCAAGGGAAAAATGATGGAAGCTGGAACGCTTATGGTGGGCTACCAGCCAGACGATCGTCGTCCCAACTTCTTTAGGTCGATCATCTCGTCAGCTGCCGTCACCCAACAGGATGTCGACTACATGCTCAACGAAATCGATCGTCTAGGACAAAACTTGTAAGTTCTTTCTAAGCTTGACACATCCTCATGCTAACAGTGGAACACAAGAATACGCCATTCAATTACATATTTTAAAGGAACCCCAAACAAAAAAAATACTCTACCAAGAAGAAAAATTTTCATTTTGAAGACATATCAAATAATCTTCGTTAAAATAGGTAAATTAATTATAATATACAAAACATAATTATAGTAAATCACATAAATTCATAAAAATAGTAAATTATATAAATGTATATTATTATATTTAAAGAACATATGAGTGTCGTTAATATTATAAACTACTAAAGTGTATATTAAATTTTATCACACAAACGTGCGTGCTTAAAAAACACATTGAAGCGCCTGCAATAATTAAACGAAATCTATATAATTATTAAAAAAGTGTTGCATATCCTATAAAATAAATAGCACGCACTATGTCAACATACTAAAAAACATATTATATCAAATCAAACAGATAATACATATACAAAATAATTTAATATTTATAAAACTGTTATCGTACCAGAGAAAAAAATATTTTAAAAATTACGCCTAAGTTTATTTTTGATTTTTTTTAAAGCGATTTATGCGCGCTGAATGGCGCGCCATTTCGCAAATGTGTAGCTTGCAATAAAAAAATAAATCTCTAGAAATATATTAGACAATGACAGTTATTGTAATTTAACATTGAAAACTCTGTCTCAATTGATAAGAAAATCTTCTAAAACTATTACGCAACGTTGTAAAAGTATATACGCATTTAATATTGTTATTTCACTGGCACTTCTGGAACACAGACCCTTAAATCTATGCTCAAAGGCACGTCGTCGCCCTGCAACCCCACCGCATTTGTAAATGTGTCAAAATACCCGTTGTACAAAAACAAAACACTTCTAGAAACTTACACAAACACCAAAAAAAACATTAGCTGTAAATACAAATCATTTCAAATGCTCTTGTAAATATTACCAAAAATATATTTTTTTGTTCTGTGCAATTCTCTCGATTTATATATAATTTTTTAGAGACTTTTTAATCTTTCGTTTCATTTCAAATGCCAGAAAAAATTCAATTATATATATTATATTAGATTTTTTAACATGCGTACTAATTTGTAGTGAATACAATTTTACACATGCACATGCACACATAATGACACATGCACATATACACACATACACACACACAGAAAAGTAGAAACGCAATGAAGTCAAAAAGTCTTCCTTCAAACAAAATGTTAATTAATTATTGATTCGTCCGCACTGTGAGAATCGGGAAAGGCTCATTAGGTCTCCACTGACATGGTGTTCTTGTATTAGTTAAATTCTGGGGTACACAATAATAATTAAATATTAATTAATATATTATATAATAATTAATATATTATATTAATTAATATTAAAATATGTAAATGTAAAACGCTTATCAGTGTATTAAAAATAAGAGTAAATGTGTTTTATTTTGAAATTTAATGTATTGTAAAGATTTATTTAATAATAATTTTAAAAAATATATAAATCAGGTTAAAATTTTATTATTGTTAAATTATTTATAATATTTTTAAATTACTTTACAAATTATAAAAATATGATTAAATGATACCATGCTTTGCAAAACGAATAGTTAAAATAGAATATATAAATAAACCACTGTCAACATAAACAATGCACAAGGAAACCCAAAAATTTAACAAAAACATCAAACGACACAAACACACACACATGCAAAGACACACTTCTGTGGACTCCAAGGAGCCTTTCATCTGTACATAAATTTGTTCTGGAGTGCGGTTCGAACTACAAATAAGGAAATGTGCAAAAAAAATACTATATATGTCATGCACGCAAATTTTAATTGTAAAGAACAAAAAACAAAATACACATACAGTATTATTATTATTAATACCTTAAAGTTTAGACGAAATATGATTGCCATAAATGTTATTATTATATTATTAACATATGATTATTACTATATAATTGATAATAAATATACGAATGAGTAATGAAAAAATAAAGGCAGTGGTTAGCCGCAACCGAACAGCCGATAAAAAGCGATTGGAATTATAATATTACCTAAAGTATATAGAATATATAGATGTTATGTGTTGTTAGTTGAACAATAAATAAATATATATAAATACATCTTTTATGACTTTTATGGACACGTATTATTCAATTTCAGGGGTGTCCGAACGAAAAGAAAGTATAAAAATTCAAACAGGTTTAACAATTACATATTTTTTATATTTACAATTTTATATTTTTTGGGGAAAAGCTGCATCAATATTACTATATTTTCCCCGACCAAATGAAAAGTAAAATATATTTGAAAAATAACAGTTATGTGATTTATGGATTTATAATAAAGGGTTTTCCAATAGAGACGGGTATATTTTGACAGTTCGTTGCGGCCATGTTTTTAAGGTTGCAGTTGTCAAATATTTTGCTTGAAAAAAGGGTTACAAGCGGACCCCGATTTCAGCCAAAAATATTATCGATTCAGCGACGAAGCCCATTTTTGGATAAAAAGTTTCGTAAACAAGCAGAATTGTCGGATTTGATGATGATGTCAATCCACAGGAATTCCATCAAGTGTCAATGCATCCGCTGCCAATTGCCATCACCATCAACGGAGAGCACTACCGATCGATGATAACCAATTTATTGTGACTCAAATTGGATGATATGGATGTGGACGACATGTTGTTCTAGCAGGACGACGCTACGTGTCATACAGCTAATGCCACAGTGGACATTCTGCACGAGCGATTTGAGAGAATGGTTATCTCACGCCGAGGCGACGTGAACTAGCCTCCGAGATCGTTCGATTTGACCCAATTAGTGGGGTTTTCTAAAGTCGCAGGTCTATGCCAATAAGCCTCAAACTACTGATGCCCTCAAAGTCAACATTAACCATGCCATCATTCAAATTCAGCCTGATGTATACGCCTGAGTCACCGAAAATTGGACCTCTCAAATTCGCAACACCCAGCGAAGCCGCGGCGGCCATTTGAATATGACATCGTTCAAATGACCGCCGCCATCCATACATAATGTCATCGATACACCTTCCCAACAAAAAAATGATATCATTCACGTTTCAAATCTACCCGCCCTTAATGGAAATCCCTTTAAAATACAATATTGAAATGCTTCGCCATGCCCCTAGGCAGCGAATAGCCGATTGTGCCTCTCTAAGTTAGTTACATACTGTAAAGCCAGACGAGTTCATCTGCCAGTCGGATCTCTCGGTTATATTTATTTTATCATTTTTTGATAGAACCCGCCCAATTGATCTAAAAGCTCTTCCATATAATACCTTGGTGACTTTTAGGGGTATTTGCTCAAGATTTTGACATAAAACTACGATAAAGTATCAACCTGCGGTAATCCGTCAAATATCTCAAACCCTTGGGATATTTCAGCATACACATTAGTATGGATCACGGGTATATGGATTTTTTTAAAGGTAAAACCTGGGTAAGCAAAAGATGGAAAAAAAAATAAAAAATAGTGGCGTAATTTTTTTTTAAATATCTTAAAGAAGCGCATTGAGCTTGACAATTTGCATTTTTTTTAAATTAACACTTAAACTAAGATAACTTGTCACCTGATGGTTACATCTAAAAATTGACGCATGAAGGATTGGATTTTATGTTGAACTAACACCGAGCATATACTTAACTAATACATGTAGCCAAAGTCTTTAAATTATCAGATGGTTCACTGGTTGCAACATATTTTCGCAATATCCGATTAGCAGTCGTCAATCATCGAGCATGTGACATCTTTGCCTGGAATTCTTCTCGAAGGATTTTTTGGGAAAAAGCCAGATATAACAGCAAGATCAGTACTAAGATCTTTAGGATTGTAGGAAAATCTTAACAGCTAATTGGATCGAATGGCAGAATTGGCAATTTTTCAATGCAATTGACATACTAACCATTGCAGTGATTTGTTTAGTATTTTTTTCAAATGTACTATCACTCCTCCCTTCCATCCTGTATTAGTGCTGGTACCATCACATCCTATAGCATACAAGTCATTGGTCGAAATGGAGTTGTCAGTTAGATATGAATGAATTGCATTCCTAATGTTTCCGGTTGAATCTAATTCTAGGACAACATGGCCAATGTATTGTTAACTGGGCTCAGCTATCCAAACAATGTATTCTTCGGACGATGTTTGTCGACGATTATCAGACATTTTCAATGCTTGTTTTTTCATTTACACATGAATACAACTTTTAAAAAAACTCATCGTGGCTTTGACCAACGTTATATATTTTGGTAGTATGCTGAGTTTTTCCTTTGATGCCCACAGTTTTAGTCTGATGCGTGATGCTGTCGTATTCCGGTTTAAAGTCTATTATTATCCAAGAATATTTAATCTACCAATTTTTTGTATGATCAGAGTGTCTGATTGAATTGCCTAAGTGAGAAACTAGCAAAAGTTTTAAAATAAATTAAAATAAAAAAATGTCAAAAATATCAAAGTATCGACTTTAAATTTAAATTAATCAAAAGTGACTTGATAATTACATCCAAATATTTTTCCAAAATAATTTGAAAAAAAGCCTTTAAAATTATTTATTATTATTTTTTTAGTATCTTTACTAAATGCGGATATATACATACATATACAGCCATTTACTATCCTACTGATTATTTTAGACACCCTGTATTGAAATGAGCACCGAGCCCCTCTCGCACACATTCTCAAATGGCGTTATCAAAAGTTAAAACCAAACGACCTTCTCACTCGAAAACCACGATCGCGAAACGCAAACCGCATGTTTGTTGTTTAAATTCTCTCTCTCTCTCTTTCTCTGATATAAAATGTGATTGTGTGGATTGGATTCTCGCTACCGGTAGTCGTTTCTCAAGTCACAGTCAGATAGTTCCATGTTCTACTCTCTAGTCCCTACGAATTTTACAAAATAACTTAAAATCCAAAAAATAAGTATATATATATAATATTTGTTTACAAGAGCAGCGGCCCCGCATAGCGCATACGACAGCTCATCTGCATAAAAAAACCATCCTACACGCATACACACATACTCTTACTCACACACACACCAAGAAATACTTGTTTATTCTAATTAATCAGGTATATTCTAACGCACGCAGATAACACGACCACAACAACTTTTCGTGTGCGATAAAACATGTTTTCTCTAATATTTAAAACGTTTATAATTCATTATTCATAAGTTAAAATTAATATCAAGCTATTCTGACTTGAGAACGGTCAAAATTCGCCTGTTTAGCGTTCAGTTAGATCTTGCTACTGGATCAGTTAAGTCGTGTGTGACGTCATAATAGCTCTGCAAAAAGTGTATCTCTCGCTGGTTACTTTAGTGCTAGCTGTATTAAACTTACAATTCGTTTACGTTCCAACAGAATCAATCAACAGCAATATGTCATTCGTATCAGTGCTTCCGGACAGTGATTTCTCAATTCACAATCTGCCCTACGGTGTCTTCAGCACAACCAAAAATGTAAGTGTTTTAATATAATAAAAAAAAACAAGACCAAAAAAAATTAGGAAAAAAATATGTCAGAAGTGGGATTTGAACCCACGCCCTCAGATGAGGACCAGAATACTCAACCTTTATACAAGGCAAGATTGCTCTTGAGTCTGGCGCCTTAGACCGCTCGGCCATCCTGACATGCTGATGAAAGCGGCCAATTTGCTAATTGACCGTGAATTAATTAAAAACTATATTTTTACTCGGATTACAGGAACAAAAACGCATCGGAGTGGCCATTGGTGAATCTATTTTGGATTTGTCTGCTGTAGCACATTTGTACCCGGTCGATATTCAAGTGAGTCGAAAAGATATATAAAATACATTCGCAGTGCCATCTTTGGTTGGTGGCTCGTATTAAGTTCAACTTACTAATAATAATTGTTTCAGGATGTTTTGCGCGCTGAAGTACTGAATCCACTGATGGCACTGGGTCGGCCTGCCTGGAATATCGTGCGAAAAACAACACAAAATCTGCTGCTCGTTTCATCCGCTTTAGATCAAGACGAAGAACTAAAGAAAAGGTAATTTCATACATTCAAATATTATAAGCTTTACAAATGTCTTTAGCAGATACAAGCACCACACAAAAACCTTTCAAATGCGTGTCTTACTAATTTGCTCTATATTACAGCGCCATCGTGCCACAGAAAACCGCAACCATGCATCTGCCTGCCGACATCGGAGACTACACAGACTTTTATTCGTCTATTCATCATGCCACCAATGTTGGTGTCATGTTTCGTGGTAAGGACAACGCACTGATGCCCAACTGGAAGCATCTGCCGGTCGGCTATCACGGTCGTGCCAGTTCGGTCGTGGTGTCCGGTACACCGATCACGCGTCCCTTTGGCCAAACCATTCCAGTGGAAGGAGCTGATCCGGTTTTCGGTCCATGTCGTCTGCTTGACTTTGAGCTGGAGATGGCCTTCTTCGTGGGTGGACCCCCAACGAAACTGGGCGAACGTGTAACGGCCGCCAATGCCATTGATCACATTTTCGGTTTCTCGATAATGAATGACTGGAGTGCACGTGACATTCAGAAGTGGGAGTACATTCCGTTGGGTCCGTTCACCGCTAAGAACATGGGCACTACCATATCACCGTGGGTCGTTTCCGTTGAGGCTCTAGAACCGTTCCTGCTGGACAACTTCCCACAAGATCCACAGCCGTTCCCGTACCTGAGACACGATCAAAAGTTTAACTTTGACATTAACCTCGAGGTTGCCATCAAACGTAAGCGGCATTCTGACATTTTTTAGACAGAATAAATAATACTATATTTCCATATATCCACAGCTTCCGGTGATGTCGAGACAACCGTGTGCAAGTCCAACTATAAGTTCCTGTACTGGACACCGTTGCAGCAGCTCGCGCATCACACGGTGACTGGGTGCAATCTGCGACCCGGTGATCTGATGGCCTCCGGCACAATCAGTGGCGAAACAGAAGACTCATATGGTTCGATGCTAGAGCTAAGCTGGAAGGGTACCAAGACAGTGGCCCTTGCCGGCGGACAGACGCGCAAGTTCATCCAGGATGGTGATGAGGTCATTGTGCGCGGTCATTGCCAGCGTGGAGATGTGCGCGTCGGATTCGGCGAGTGTGCAGGCGTCGTTTTGCCAGCCATTCCACTATAGAATGTGAAATATATATTTTTTTACATATGATTCATTTATATAATGTTATACTCCTAAAATACACATTTTTATAGACAGAGACTGAGAGCGTGAGCGTGTTTTAGAATTGTTTTGTTCGTAGTGGCACGGCGAGATATCTCCAAACGAGACCTTAGGGAGCAATTATTTTTTTTCGCGGTTCTGGTTTAATCGATATAGTGCTTTGATTTTATTGTTGCTTTTTACGAAAAGGCAGTTATTAGATTGTGGCATTTTAATTCAGCTTAGAATTATATTATTGCGTTATTTGCATACACAAAAATTATTTTTATTTTAACGAAACTAATTAGTATTGCCTCTCCCCAACTAGTAAATGTTTTAACTAATCCTAGATTTCAAATAATTACCTTGTTTTTAAAAGAAAATTAAGAAACTTAATGGTCTTGAAACCCAAACTGAATATAGAGAATCAAGAAGAATCATATCTACTCTATTTATACAGTAGCTATATATCATAGACTTTAATATTTATACAGACGAAATGGACCACTTTTTATATAATACGGACTTGTAATGAACATTTCTTCAATCCAAGGCAGTATTTTAATTATTTTTGTCGTCACAAGATGGCTTATTTACGCGCATATTTTAAAAATTCAAATATTATTTCAATAATTTTATCATAAAATAGCTCGTAAAATAGTAAACACGTAAACACGATAAAAACTAAAAAGTGTAATACATTTTAACGGATATCCGCGTCTTCAAACTATTAAAATACGAGTTATTACAATATCTCAAAAGTGGCCTAAAAACTCGGCACGTCAAAGTTTTCAAAAAGATGCTCATTACAAAAACATAACCTTACTTCTTCTCTAGAAGGTAGCTACAGCTAAAGTTCAAAAATCTTGAGGCTAGTAAAGTTGTAAATCTGGAACTAAAGCTCAAGTAAATGTGTTTTTTTAATTAGTGATTTTCAGGGCCCTTCCAGTGGAATGTATGGGTTTTCACTGGAAGGGCCCTGAACATTAGGCGTATATCTTTGAATTTATAATAATTATAAAATTATTTTAAATCGTTCACGTTAATAAATTGGAGATTATAGTGAAAACTTTATTGTTATCTAGTGATTTGTTGATTAGTGATATGTAAATAGGTAATGGTGAGTTTTCAATAATGGATTATTTAATAGATAAGTAGGATTCGTGAATTAGTGATAATTTAATTGTTCAATAATTGATTAGGTTTTTTAGATTTATTGATTAGTGATATTTTAATATAGTTCGTGAATTATTGATTAGTTGAAAGATATTGTTTAAATAATAATTATTACTATGCGGTGAATTATTGAATACGTGCTACTGATCATTAAATAGTAATTACTGAATTAGTTATTAATATATTGTAAATAATCAAAAATCAATTTAAAAAATAATCAATTATTTTATAAAAGTCGTTTCAAAGTTAAAAAGCTTAAAAAACTTTTCTAATTTATGTAAACTGTAGTCGTTATTAAAGAGAATATATATGGTGAATATAAAATTAATGAATAAAATGATTGGCGATTACTGAATAGTTAATAATAATTGGTGCAATAACTCACTAATCACTATGAACTATTAACTTCGATATTATTTAAATTATAAGTAGCGATTAGTGTTTTATGAATTGGAGAAGTAGTGATAAAAAAATAATGATTAACTGTTACTGATTTTAGATGGTGACATGAAATAATACCGACTGACGAATGAATATTTAACGAACTATAGTGTTCAAGGATATAAACAAATAACTAGAGCCAGGATTAAAATGTAAGTTATACATATTTGTATGTTTACATTTAAAACATGCCTATAGTGCCGTTTAGTACCCTTAAAAATATCGCTGATCGAGTTTCAAATAGAATGAGACAAACTGGTTTTCGCCTATTTTGCATATTTTAGTATACATTTTCACAATATTTGAATATTTAAACCAATTTTTTTATTTTATTATAATAACAAATGGTGAAATAAAAAAAATGGTTTACATTTTATAAGTTTCTTAATATGTTTGAAGAAATTATAAAACCTTTTTATTTAATGTATACTGGTCACATGAATTTATTTTGTTCAAATTTCGCTAAAATTTTATTATATAAAATAGCAAACATTTTCATGTTCTCAAAAAAATCGAAATTGTACAAAAAACATATATATATATATATATATTGCCCAAAAAATATTTAAGAAAAAACATTTTTAGTCCCAAATAAATACAAAAAGTACCAAAATAATAAAAAATGTGCCCACAAAAAAAAAAGAACAATCATTCAAATTTTTTTGTGATATTTTTTTATTTTTTGAATGTAATAATTAATTAACGGTAACAAAAGTTATTTTTTGGTAATTTTTTTTTATCATATTAAAATAATGTTTTTTTGTAACTACCATTTACCTAACATAAAAAAGGCATTTTTAATCAAAAGGCACGTTTTTAAACATATAAATCTACTAAAAATTAATTTATTACTTTAGAAGTATTATTAAAGTACTTTAAAAAAACATATATTATATATTTTCTATACAAAAATTTTGTGTTTATATTTTTACTACATATTTTAAGTTTATTACTATTTTAGTTCATATTACGCATTTTATGGTGCATATATATAATTTTTTCTTCGTTTTATAAATCAGTATCATAGAAAAAATTTTACTGGACCTTGTGCGTGCGTATATTGTATTGTATTATTATTATATGGGTTTTATTAAATTTTTGAGATATAAATTGTATACTTACTATTTTAGTTGTTGAACGCCCCTGAGGCATTGAATCCATCCATGTTTTCATCATTTCCATGTTAATGGAATTCAATAAAATGATCTTTAGTCATTATTTTATAATTTATCAAATACAACTGGTAAATTATTCTTTATTTAGTTATTTAGACAAAAATGTAAGATCCTTTACAAATATTTCAGTCAATACATTATTTTTATAAGTATCGCGAGGCTTCATTTAAATTAAAAATTAATTAAACAAGATTATTGAACAAATAATATTAAAAAAATTAAAAGAAACCTTACTATCAATTATTATCAGAATTTTTATGTCAGATTTGACTATTTTAAAATCAGTCCTTTACTTATTGGTTTATTTATATTTATTCTATAATCATAAAAAATGGCTTCATTTTAAATTGTTTCAAATATTAATATAAAATTTACATCAACAACAATTAACAATTCAACTTTTTTTCTGTTTCACAAATAATGAAGATGTTCATGTATGAAATCATCTATTTTTCTATTCTAACTTGTGTGTCAGATATTGTGTTTGTTTTTGATTTAAATTTAAAAAATGCTTGAAATTGTACTGTATATTCAATTCTATTAGAATTCACAGTTTAACCGACGATCCGTATTCTAAATGTGATCGAACATGAGCACAATTCTGGTTTTTTAGTACTTTACGGTCTACAAAATCAGCACAAACTCTCACCATGAAACCGAGCATAAAATACATAGTTAGGTTAATTAAAACAGCCTTTATACTTGATACTCTTTTTCTTTTATATTGAAATTCACATTGTCTTCTTAAATAATTTTATTTATCATATTGAACCATCAATAAAAATAAAAAAAATAGTACGCAACATTTGAAATCTACCATATGTTTATATGTATATGCACCTACCCCAATAATATGTTTGTTTCAGGTATCTCATCACAACCTTCGCAATCAAACAAATATACATACACCCAAAGAAAGTTCGATTGTATGTTTATCTAACAAATGACGTCACACAGTGATGCCTGCATAAATGTTTGTGCTGTTTTTGTATACCTTGAAATACCATAACAACGCGTGCTGCCCTCCGCCTTTATATGTAATAGACATATTATATATATATATATATATAATTATATTATGTATACATTTATATAGCATGAAGCATGCTATCAGTCTCCCTTAACATTTGCTTGTGTATAATTATTGGCCCCACGGTTATTTTTCTCTCTATTTCCTCTCTTTCAAATATGCTTGCCAATATACACCCATTGCATGTACTCGCTGTCGTCTGTATGTCTCCGGCGGCAGCCTGAATTGCTTCCCGTTTTTGTTTTGTGTAAAAATTCTTGCTCGTATAGTATATTTCCAAGAAAAACGACGACACAACATCGTGCGCGGTCGTTGCGCTGCACTCAACGCCCCCGCCGACCTCCTGCCACTCGTAGTAGTATATATATATATAGTGAAAAGCGACCCTTGCGAAAAAGGGACGATGAAAATGACGTCGCGCTGATTATTTATAGTAGAATTGTGCGTGTTTGTGTGAGTGTGTTGGTGCTACGAGCTGCTAGCAGCAAAATTGCGTATGTCGAGCGCAAAAAATCAATAATTCACCACCACATCGCAGCTCAGCTCACAACTCTCGCACAAATACTTTTCATCAGGTTGTACGTATACGCCATCAGTGGAAAATCGTGATGGAAAAGTGATCGGTTTGCGACCGGAAAACTCATCGAGTTTCAGTTGAAATTAATTGTGTTTATTTTCAAATTTGGTGTTAGATATATATAAATCATAAAGTGCGGTGGAGTCGTAAAGGATTACTTCAAGAAACTAGAGTGTTTTTTGTGTTTTCCGCAGCTACCGTTCAGTACACAGTGCGGCGGCCGAGGAAAAGTGCGCGCTCATTGATTTTCCGCAGTTCTGCGAAAAAAATGTAATATGGTGAATAAAGAATAAATTCAAAAACTATTTCCGTGTGTGTTGGCGTTTCATACAATGAAATCGAGCACTTCGGGTTGATGAAATAAAATTCCCGATAAGCTTCAGAAACGGAGAAGAGCAAAACCTAAAGGATACGCACAAAATGATCAAACCACTTTCAATTTGCATAGCACTTGGTGCGATGGTGCTTTTGCATAGAAGCGCTGCAGGTCAGTAAGCTTCCTCAATTTTTAAACTCAATCTTCTAGTATATTTTTTAGACCATTTTTAGTATTTATATAGTGTCTAGACAATTCTCTGTATTATATTATTAAAAATATAAAATTACAACAGCTCCCAGCTCTGGCAGCATGTGTGCCGAGTTCATTGCGGCTGGCATGAATGCTGATGCTGAAACCACGGAACCTCAGGAATACTATGATGACGATGACACGGACGATAAACAATTGGCGTCCAATGGAATCTCAAAATCAGTAAAAAATTAAAACAAAATATTTAAATTTAGTTTTAAAAACTGAATTTTCCATTTTTTTTTCTCTGTAGCTTGGAACGATCCAATGCCGGAATTCGTGCTATAGTGTTTGGATAGTTGCTCCTAATGGAACAGTGACTTTAATAAGACAAGGTGAGATAATAATCTTGAGCTAAATTTTAGAGATATCAGTAAATTTTAGAAAGTTCATAAAAATGAGATAATTCTAAGTTCTGATTTAAATTAGGCGATACAATCTTTCAACGATCAATGGTCGAAAAACAATAGAAGCCACACTTGTTAGAGCCAATTTTATGGAATCATTTAACTATTATTCGTATTATTTGCAGACCTAGCGGTTTAGGTATTATAAAATAACACATATAATAATTTTAATTTATCAAACTGTTTGAAAAACGATATAAAACATTCTCCTAATCAACGAATCGTATGATTTCTTTGTTGTATATCACACGTACTCAGTTGAAACCGGTGTGGTTTGGGTAGTTTGTTATTCTATATATTATTGAATAATATAATAATAATATTAATAATAATTAAAGAAATCTGACAGAGTTATTTGCCAAAACCCTTGGCAAACAACTTTTTTATATTTTTTCAATTTATAGCCATACTCTTACCTTACTTTAAAGTCGCCTTTTTTCTGAAATGATGACTAAACTTTTCACCACCAATGGGGAGATTATCCTAACCTCTTAAAAAGCTTTTCCAGAGATTTTCTCAACGTAATGATTACAGTTTTTGGTGTAATAAATGCGAGAAGATGATTTTTTTTAATAAACATATAAAACGCAAATGCTTCATTTAAATCCACGACGATTTTATGAAAGCACATAATTTTTAATAAAATATTGAAATATACATATAATTTCATATACATTTTGACTTTAATCAAATATTTAGTCAAAAAAACGGTTTAAATAATCGTGCCTTTTAAAAAAACGTTGATACAAAAAAATCAAAAAAAAATCTTACAAGTTACAAAAACAAATTTGCATCGTGCGCATATATTTGGCCACAATTTTGTTTTTTTTTGTAACGTTTATTATTCCTTTGCGCACACTGTATTTTTACCTTTTTTGAGGAAACTTGTTATTTACGAAAAAATTACATTTTTTTTATTTGCGGCTAATTGTCGAGTTTGTGTTTCGTGAATTGTGTTTTCGGAAAAATTGTCATGCAACCTTATTGGTGTATTTTCAAAGCATTTCATTCGTAATTATTTCAGAGTGATATATCGTAAAACATATATAATGCCACTTTGCATTTCTCGAAGAATAAGTGAGGATACAAATGAATCAGCTCATCAAGAGGAAAACTATGAAAAAAAAAATTTGGGCAACATACGTTAAAACAAGGATTACAATAGATGTAATTGAAATTAGAATTATAAGTTAGATTTAGTACTAAGGCACTTGAATTCTAGACTGATGTTTTATATTTTCTGCGGAGCCTAAATCTTAGGATTCCTTTATGAACGTTCAAAATGGCAGACTTGATTTATTGGTACTTAGACGATTCCGTATCGATCCCATACTTAACTGGACAGAGTCCGATCTCGGAAACTACTTTTTCTGAACAAAAACCGTGAGGCACTGATAAAGGTGTTCATGAGATTCAACTTGATGAAAGCTAGCTTTTGCTTCCGTACGTCAATTCGGTGAAAAAAAAACATATCATTGTCGATCGTATTTACCATCGACTATGAAGTGTACGACTTAAAGAACCCCAATTCTGAAGAGACCAAAAAGCTGGTGAAGAAAAACATCTCCTGTTTGGACAAAGAAGGACAATAAATTGCAATTAGGGCAAAATCTTTAAATAAACTGTTTCTCTAATCATATATCTGAACTAAACTGCGGCAATATTCAAAAATGAGTAAAAGGGGGAACTTCTATATGTACCTATGATGTACCACAGTATCGGATCACAAAAGAAAAGGAGTATTTTATATATCGATGGATTCTTACACTAATATTATATATGTGCATATTTGGAAACTGTAATGTTAATGGCATATTGAACTAGGTCTTTGCTTCATACCCAAGAGGTCTGTAATTCAATCCCAGTTAGGCATTTTTTCATGTGTTTTTTTGTTAATTTCATGTTATTTTGAGCCATCATCCGAGGAGGGATGACAAACACCCCACAAAACCATGATACCTTTCACTCTATGACTAAAAATACCATTTAATGTTCGATTTTCTAAAATAGTTTAGTGTAGGGGTTTTATAATATGGTTTTATTGTTTATACTCACAATTAATAATTGTTCTCCTAACAGTTTGTGATTGTGTGTTGGTATAAAAGCTTTCAGGAGCTTTACAAGGGCGGCCAAGAAACAGCACTACTGGTTGTGCGCAAGAAAATGTATGTGGATGGTTGAATTAAAGAACTTTTCTATTTTAATATATTGACACCATTTTGCTTATACCTTTTCAATTGACACATTTATCGCACTTTCATTCATCAATTTGAATGAATTTCTTCCATCTTTTCTTGAACTCAAGGACTAGTCTATCAAAAACTGCATATATAACTCCAAAATGGCAATCCAGAGAGGAAGGAAGAGTAAAATAAAAGATAGTAATGTAGATTTCAGGGTTAAATTTACCAAATAAATTCATCTTTTATTAAAATGGTGTGGATTTCATTATTTTTATTTAAATGACATTAAAGACGCCAATTATAACTATGGTTGAATAATTTCCTGTTATCATTAGGCACCCAACAACCCCTAAAACCATAATGACAGTTAAGGAAAAGAACCTATATCCTACAATATAAACTAAATACATTTTTAGTTTTAGGGAATGCCTCAAAAATGATAACATAAAATAAAAAATTAAAGGATAAACAACCTGTGCAATTAAATGATCCCACTATCAACATCAACGAATGTCTTGACTATTTGATAAAGAAGATCTCTAACATCTTTATTTGTGTATTTTCCAAATGAAATTTATGGCTTAGAAATGTAGGTTCAAAAATTATCACTCCCACAAAAACAATATTATAAACTTATTTGTACAACCTCAAACTTATATGACAAAACTTACATTTCCACGTTCCAAGAGGGATGCTTACATACAAATTACACAAATAGATTCAAACATGTCCCTCTTCGAACGACAATCCCAGCACTTTTCACAGAGATGCTTGATTCAAAACGAAAAAAAACTCCAATAAACATTTTAAATTCCATATTGTCTATCCCATTAGATTATTTTTTATTATATCATTTGGTCCAGCTCTGAAATGCCTTGACAGCATTCGTTCCAGCTATGACAGCATGTTTGGCCAAATCACCGGTTAACAAAAGATTCACGGCAGCACTGACCGTTCGCATTTTAAGAGTTTGCATCTTAGAAATCTTCGTCAGCCTACCTAATTCTCGGTTAATGCGATCGAACACATCAACCACGAATTCGTTCATGATGACCATTGAATTCTTTGAGATTCGCACTTTCGGATGAGCTTTTCGAAATGTCCGGTAGATATAACGCGAATAGTTGGCCGAGGACGACGCAACTTTTATCTTTCTGGTTTTTTTAATTTTCTGTACAGGTTTGAAGCGAGGCGGACCTTTTTCCTTGTGTTCCGGTAATTTTGCCGGAGTACTGGCAGCTCGGTTACTAGACAGATTACTCAGGGCTTCCTCGAATGTCGTAAATCTG
>JAAAKO020009455.1:0-18280 GCA_010015015.2 Bolitophila cinerea | reverse complement strand
ATGATTACCTCCAATATATTGAGATTTAGTGTAAAGATTATCAAATTAGTTATTTGCCGGCTCAAAACAATAATATAATTACATTTAATCTTCAAATTTCATTTGATTCAAATATATACATTACAAAAAACATTTCCAGTGTGAAAACCCAAATTCACAAATCCTTTGTACGCGATAGAATTTAAATGCCGCGTCGTGACTGCGCCATTACACAAAGAAGTTATTTGAAATTCTACATAATAAAGGCGCCACCTATTAGACAATAGTGTAGTGACATATCTTCAAGCTATTTTTTAGATTTTCATAGCATATATGACCTTGAGTTTATGAACAAAAATTTGTTTTTTTTTGTAACATTTTTGAATTAATTTTGTACTAATTTCGAATTTATTTATACATATTTATGAATTATTTTTTGATTGTTATTTGATTTATTTTATCATTGGATTTGATTTTTTTTATAGCAATCATGAGATTCGTTAGTCGCAGAAACAATATTTAAAAAGCATTACTCAGTCAGTGTATCTAAAAACAAACCCTTAAAATAAATATACCATTAAATGCAAAAAACTCTTTGGTAAGTTATTGAGATTAAATGTTTATTTGAATATTATATTGATTATAATTTAATAAAATTTCATATTTTGCAAAAACATTAATATCTAAGAAGTTGAAGTAGGTAGTGAAAGCAGAATATTCTCGATATAACAATCCGGATTATCTATCTCATGTAGAAGACCTGAAAAGTAACGCAAGTTAAATTTAAAATTAAGTAATATATTTTGTTATTTATCTATTTACCAGCAACATCAACAAACTCGCCAAATGAAGTACACGGCAGAAATTCCTCGGTGAAAATATGCAGCATGTTATCCGAGCACTTAAGCATACCCTCGTCGTTTCGTCGAATGTAATCAAAGAGTGATATTGGCCAATCCTCTTCCTTTGGTGTTGTAACACACTTAAATTGATTTGCATAGATAATGTCAATCATTGCCCACATCATCAAGTATGGCTTGTATACAGCATATTCTTTTGTTGTGCGCTCAGTTAGACCCTTGCAAACAGATCCAGGACTAAGGTGCCGAACGTGTGCAATCACAATAAGTCTCTTCAAATGTTGTAGTCGATTGCGTTTCCACAAATCTGGAGTATGCAAGGCTAACGACAATGTGATCAGATACAAAGGACTCTCAACTTCATAGGCACATTCAAGCCAACGTTCACCCGGTGGTGTTGCTAAAAATGTTGTCAATGTCTTTTCCTCACGCGAGTATGATCTTGACGACAGAAGGATATACAACGAGTAAAACAACAGATATGGAACCAAAAGCATGTTCGATTGTGGCCCACCACCACCAGCATCATCATGGAAACTCTTTTCTTGGGCAAAACGAACCAATAACAATTTCAAATCGTGCACAGCATTAGTGAATGATATTTCGCAACGTTGTGTGCTCTCTTGCATATTTGCATTGTGTCTGGTCATACAAGAGGCAAAGGCTGGTTCAAGTACCTCTGGTCCCCACAATGGTAACAAGCCATTGCAACGGGTATTTGCATTCTGTAAACTAGCACTTTCCCATTCATCACGACCACGTGCCAATCGAATAGCAGACATGTGACAGTCAATGTGTACAACATTAAAGTGTGTAACGGTTGTATATCCAAGTGTCTTACGCAGTTTATTCTCGAATTCTTCAATGTTGGTACGTTTCGTAAATGTATAGATTCCAAGAACCTTTGTTGGCTGGCAAGCGTAGCCCTCGCGACAAATGAAACAGGTAAGACCAGTTTCGTCTCGTAATTTCTCAATCTTTTGAAGAATTGAACCCTTTGCAGTAACTTGGCCTTTATCATTTGTACGCATTCCAAGTGCATCGAGCTGCTTTTCACGCGTAGCCATTGCTAGTCTCTTTTTCTCAGCACGAGTAAAATCACGAACTTCCTGCACTCGCTTTGATGTTAGAGGATCTGTACATAGTGCTTCCAATAAGTTCTCTGCCAAACTGCCCACGTGCTCGTCACTGGACACCTGCTCCAAACGATGAATTATTGGAATTATATCTTTGGCGATTGCCAATTGCGTTGCCTCGTGCTTTGTAGTAAGTCCAGTCAAAAATCGTAGAATATACTTAAGCGATGGTTTCGAAATGAATTCTTTGAGTTCATCCGAATCGGTTCGCAGGAGCGTTGGTTTTACACATGGTGCATGCGTTGTAATGTACATCAATGACTGGTCCACAATGTTCAGTCCCATTATGTAATCTTTCAGGGTACCACCAATAGAGTTATGCTCAATTTGATTAGTCAGCACACAAAATAGTTCCATACGGAATTCATCTTCGGAAACGTGTTCAGCATCGAACTTTGCAAAATTAAGTGTTTCCTTGAAGTGTTCACAGAGCAGTGCCATCTTTAGGTCATTGCCATAGACCAATGCAGCCAAAACACGGATAAGATGTCGCAACACAGAAGGACTAGTTCGTACGTGTGAGCAATTTGTGCAGGAAATCAAGGCAGTCACATATTCGGGTCCACCGAATGTAAGAGAAAACTGCAAGAAAGAATCTAAGGTGTCACTTGCGGCCTTGCTCAATATTGTCTCCATTATTTCTAACAGTTGTTCGGTGACCGCAGATTGCTGAGAGTCATTCTCCGTTTGCAAGCAAAGTTGCAAGACTTTCAACAAAATATTGATGGCACCAAGTTCTGGTTGACACATAACTTCCTGGCATTGACGCACTTTAACAGCCAATAGAAACAGCTTGAGAAGGACCTGCAGCAACGATCGCGATCGCGATACATTTTGTAGGCAAGCAATTCGATCTAACATTACTTTTAGTCCGCCACATTCAGCCAAAACGTTTGCCATCCGGTACAATTGTTCGTTATCAACTTCTTCAGCACTTTTATTATTAAGCGTTTCGACAAATTCTTCCGTTGCATCACCGAGAAGACCACGCATACGATAAACTACACGCATTGTATCACGTTCTCCACCTTCAGCCAGCCACACTTTCTTGTACACTTCCTTTACGGGCAGATCCAAACTGATGATTTTATTATACACAAGCAATTCCATACCGTTATCGTCTTCAAGTAATGCGACCAGTTCACAGTCCATACAGATCTTATTTTTTACATCACGCATCAATGGTCCAAGTCCAGCTTCTGATGATGGATACGGATTGCCAAGCATTCGACCCTGCAAGAAGTCTTCTTGTTGTGCATCCTTTTCTAGCGTCAAAAAGAACTCGCCCACATCATTCTCTTCAGGATGTATAATTGAACAAAGTCGTTCAAATATAAAAACTGGTGTTTTTATATCGTTCATTGGTGTTTTACAAACTGTATCGATCAGAACAGACATAAAAGCACGTGTCTCGTCTTCTGTGCCTGTTGTCATTTCCTCAAGCATTTCCAGCAGTTTTTCCTGGGCATCGTCGACCATTCGCGTTCGTTGAACAACCAATTTTCGCAATGACAAATAACTCTGTAATACTGGACCGAGCAATTTACTCTTGTAAACTTGGCGAATCTTTGGATTGTCCAGGAACATTGACATTAATTCAACCAATTGACGTAACGCATAACCTTGTGCCAGATCAGACGACAGTGTTGTCTCTTCTAGTCGATGAATTTTCTCAATCTCAACAGCAAGAAGATCGGTGATTAATATGAGTACCCCTTTAAGAGCAAGATACTGACGCCATGGAGTGTCTTCAATGAGACAACGATATATCATCACAAACTCCTCGCTGGCTTCACCGGCTTCTCCAATGTACTGCAGAAATCCCGTAAGTAAGTCAAGCATCTCACGTTTGCGTTCGTGATTTTGATTGATGAGCGACGGTATCAGTCCAGATGCAAGCTGACGACCGATGCGTGAATTTGTATTGAACAGAATCGGTCGAAGCCACGAAGCTGTAAGTTTAAGTGGTTGGCTTTGGATGCCTTTAGACAGAACCTACAAAAAAACTATATTAGGAACATTTTGTTTGTATAGTGTTATTTAAAATAAACGTACGGTGTTTCGCCATTTACGAGCATATTTATCCATTAAATATGCATTTCGTAGTTTGACCTGTTTCTTCTCCAACACTGCGCTAAACATTCTAGGAGCTCGTTTTTTACTGCCTGATTGTGGTGTAGCAACCAAATTATCGGCCTCATCAGAAGATGGACTTTCTGGATCGCGTACTGTTTTATTTACCAATGGCATACGACCACGCCATGCTTCAAACGAGTGCATAGGATCACCGCGTAAGAATGCGCGATAGTCAACCGATAGACCACTGGTTGGCTTAACCGTGTACAACTCTTTTGTGGTTAGATCTTTATTGACCTTACTCTTAGGTTGCGGAGGACATATTAGATTTTCAAGAATTTTAAGTGATGGCTGTAGAACTGACACTGGCGGTCCACGCGGATCTCTGTCAAGTAAATAAATTGTAAGAAATAGTATTTAGACCTGTTATTTGAAATTACTTACTTGCATGCAAGTAGGAAAATATCCAAAACAACCTTCAGTTTCTGTTCCCAGCATGAATCGTATTGGGCTACCAAAGATTCTAGCAATGCCATCTCATGGCGCACGGCTGAATCAATGTTTGCCTGTGGAACAACTCCACTCAGTACCAATTTAACGCGAGACTGAATTAGTTCGCATAAATCATGAGTAGCGTCAGGCAGATCTCGAGTTAAAAGACAAAGTAAATGACGAACCTATACATAAATAAAGTATATAAAGTATATAAAGTATACAAAAAGTCATAATTATTACCTCTTCCTGAATTTGACCAGTTCCACGACGTAGATTGTTCTGTGCGAGCTCTTCCACTAAACCTTGATTGCATAGACCAATACGACAATCGACATTTGAAGCCATGGCACGTAACAATGTTAGACATTGTTCTGTTGAGGCTAATGCACATCCATAGCATTTATTGTGTGTCGCATTTGGGTCTACCACCAAAGTCGTATCGTTGGATGTTGATGGTAGATCCTGTTGACTACGATCGTACGCAACAAGTTCACGTCGACATGCCTGAACCTTTTGGATGATTTTGCTTAACTCTTCAAATGAGTTCTTTGACTCGACACAATACTTCTGTGCCAGCAGCTGAATTACTTTGTTCACTTGGGACGTTGTTATTACTGCTCCGATGGCCGTTTCATCGGTACCCCGATCTAATTTGTGTTCAGACACCTTTTGCACAAGTAACTCCAGAATTGGTTTGTTAGATTGAAGTGCTCTGTACACACGGTCGGCTTTCTCTAGCGAAAGATGAATTGTTTGTACGGTTTTGACACGATCATCGGCTGACTCAATGGGATCCACAGCACAACAAGCACGTCCGTAAATCGTATAATCAAACTTAGCATACTTGCAAAAACCACACGAGTGACACAAGAAAGGATCCTTTTCATCGTAATTAATGGCTCTACACTTGTGACACTGGAACACGTTCTCACCACAGTTTCCACAAACACCGGGATTTGATAATACGGCAGCACTGCATCTAGGACACTGCAAACTCTCACTAGATCCTGTAACCGTTTCATAGAAATCAGCATACTCGATCATTAGATTGCACGCTGTAATCGGCAATGGAAAATCAATTTTTAAATCCGTTTGACCTGATTGCATGGTGACCTTGCGTGCTTTATGCCACATTGCGGGACGATTCTTTAGTTCCACCACGGCCTGCACAGTACGATTGTTATAGAAAATATTAATATTTCTAACCATTTTACTACGTTTCAGGTCAGCAATGCGCAGCACAATCTTTGAGATTGTGTGACTTTGTGTTAGCTTCACAATAGTCGTTGTGGTTGTGAACTTTGAGTCAATCTTTACAGACGATAGTTTTATGTTGGACATTGGAACTTCGGGATTGTTGCATACTAGACATGGTTCGGATTCAAGATAGAATCCTTCGAGCTCAAGCACCTGGCTCAGTGCTGTGTAGATTGGTGCATTCGGATGCTTCGATAAACGCTCGTTTTGATTTCGTAGTACAGCAACGGCAAGACTCATGTATTCCGGTAATTTGTCCGTTACCAGTTTTGTATTAAGCGTTAAATATCCGAGCAAATCTACAAATTGTGCCGTACGACGTCCGTAGGCTGGCAAAAGTGGCCACAGTTCCCACATGCTGTTTAATAAACGTTCGCGTTGTCCCAGACTACTGTTCTCGTAAAATGCATAAATCAATGCGTGCGCCTGCCAACGGATTGACGTTGTGTTTGTTTCTAACAAAAATATTTTTATGAATTTGGTCATCATCTGCGGCGGAACCTGAGCAAAGATATGCGATACAAGTATAGCACATTGTGCAGGCTCAAATTTAGAGTCTGTCAACGGTTCGGTATCTTCAGATTTGTCACGATCTTGACGATTTTTGGGCGTTGATGTACTTGTGCTCACTTGGCGTACAGCTGTTTCTGGTTTCTCAGAGGCCACACAAACGGCTCCTTGCAAAAGCTGCAATATAATAGGTGACACACCTTCGGCCAGTTGATAGGTACTAATTCGCATTAGAGATGGCAAAACATCGATGTGTTGCAAACAGAAACGTTGCCAGTTTCCTGTACGAACAGACGACACATCCTGACACGCTCGCAAATGTTCGGTTAGCTCAACTAAACCATCATAGTTCAAAATCGGATTATTGTGTGTTCCTAAGAGCTGGGCTGCTGATGCATTCTCACAATATTTCTTAATAATTTTTATGTGTGTGTCTAACGAATGAATGTCACGTGTCTGACGATACTTGTCTTTGCTGCCACATATGAACATCAACAGTTTTCGTATGATTCGTCGCAATACGGTTGACTGGACAACCATCATGTACTCGCAAAGTGTATGAGACATAATCTCATACAAATTAGCAAACCACTCAAAGTAAGAATATTTACCAGTGGAGAGTTTTAGGATTTGATATGGCAAACGCACAGCAATTTCGGTAATGTTCATCTGATATTGATCGAACACATCAACGGGGGATTTAGTGCCAATGTTTTGTCCAAAGAATGGTTGTAGATCTGGTTCGGGTCCACTGGTATGTAATTTAAGAACATTGTTTGTGGTCAGTGTGGCATTTCCATTACCGGCTGTAGCACCGACGTTCGATGCGGCCGTATATATTGACGATGTCATATCTTCGTTGGCAGCTTGATTTCGCCAGTATGGTAAGAATGTCTTTAGAATGGACAAACAGTACGGAATAAGATTACTTTCCATAAGAGCATTTGCGGTAACCGAAGCCACGAATGTTGAATTGTCACGATTATGTTGTTGTGACTGCGCAAAATTTCCAATGCCTGCCGCTGATGCACCGTTTGACTTGGAAGATTTAATTTTTCCCATCAAAACGCCAACCAGTCGCAATATAACTAGCTGAACTTCTGTTTTTGGTGTTCTAGCAGACATTTGTTCAACTTGTGGTGTTGGCTGAATTTCTAAGCGTGAAATAAGAGCTGCAAGTAGTTTATTCATAACCTTTTGGTCTACTTCGAGACTTCCATCAAGGTCACTGGTCAGCATCAAAATTATTTGGAAAAACGGAATGGCCTGATGACCGTCGGTAGTGCTAAGAAGCGATATACTGTCCACCATTTTTTGAAGAATTGCAGTTCTAAATTTGTTTAAATAACTTATAAAAAAATATCTATAAATAAAGTTTAGTCGATATATACTCGTACCTCAAAATGTGAAGTTTGCTTATATTTTCAGTGTCATTTACATCTTCAGGCTCTTCCCTAATCTCTGTGGACAACGGTTTCGGAAGCTTGAACTCATTGCGTGGTGGAGACTGATTTGGTTGATCACCATATGTACTGCTTCGACCCGATGTGCCACCGATACTTTCGACGCCACTGCCACCGCTTTCAGAGCCACCGCTACCGACTTGGTCGGCTGGTGAAGTGCGTAATGTTGAACCTTCAGTAGCTGCATTTGAACCTTCGTCGTCAGAACCACCACCAGAAGCATCCGCTACTTCTGCATCACTGTAAAATAATATTTGTTTATAAATAACGTTTTCGGAAAATAGTGTTTACGGGAATTGTCGTCTTAATAGAATTGTAGCTATGGTGAACTGTCTTTGAACAAATTTGTAGATATAATTTAATTAAAAATTATTAATAAAAAATAAAGTTCAACAGATGGAAATAAACTTTGAACAATTATCTATACACTGGCCCATATATTTTTTAGTTTTAGTGGAAATGACATTTCAACCAACTCAAAGAAGTTTAACCTGTTAAGATTGATAACATTGATATCAGTGTTGACTGTAGATGGTGGATCGATATTTGAGCCAAAATCTGGTTAAAAAAGCAGAAACGCAAAAAATGGCTATTAGACGAAATGGCAGTTTTTGTCCCAAAAATTGATATGTCCGAGCATGGCAGAAAACGGCAATTGGTGTGAAACGTGCTTTCTGTGATGTAACATGTTGATATATCACTTTGTAGCTAATGTGTTGGTCCTAAAATGCACCCCATCTTACACGAGACATGTTTTTGTAATTTCGGTATGCCATTGAGCCGTAATGCATGCAAACATGCCCCGTCTAATAGTAGCATAAGGCATATATAATTGTATAGGATTATATAATATAGTATGCAGGTTATTAAAAAAAATACTTACTTGAATGCCTGTAGACTCTGTAGAGCTCGCCCGCGAATGCCCTGCAAATTTGACAGACTTTGCTGGAACACCTCTAAATCTCCTTCATGCTCCTGTAAGCTCAACGCAATGGCTATCTCCATTATTGCTTCATCGTCAGCGTCTTGACTTAAATCAATTATCGAAAAACCACCTCCAACACCACCAACCGCTCCATGACCCAATCCTCCAAGCAATGCTTCCACCGATTGAATGACTTGCTCTGCATCTGATCCACCAGCAGCACCTTCCATATTCATCTGTTCGGCATTATCTGCATCTTGCGCTCCGAAATCATCGTTCATCGATGTACCCGTCAACATTTGGTTACCGCCCGTCTGTGATGTTGTTGGCGTTACTGTCTGACATCCGGTAGGACTTGTAGCACCGCCATCCCTGCCACCATCACCAATCGCACGACGACGCCGCAAGCGCGGACGCAGTAATCGTATCAAAGCTTGTTTACCACTATGACTTATTATAGGAGATTTGTGTAAACTAAGCTGTACCAGAAACTGAGTCATCGAGTCAACCAGTTGTGGATCGGACAACGCAAATGCATACATGATCTCGACCAAACAATGAATTGTGGTCTCAGTGTGCGCGAGTCCTATGCGAACGATGGAACGTTGCAAATCATAGTTTGGTGTTATTTGGTGCAGATCACAAAGTAATTCCATAAACAGTGGCACAATATTAAAATTGTTTTCGTTACAGATTCGAGTGAGTTGTTGGGGTCGAGTGACGGCAATTCCTCGAGCAAGTACCACAAGACGGAAGAATGCCTCTGGATCTATATTCTTAACATCACTAATATTCTTCAAACGATTCAGTTCGCTGTTGACTTCTTTCAAGATTTCTTTGTCTTTAAATGAATTGTAAGCCACGCGATTTCCATGCAGTGTTGCCAGAACGCACTTAGCCTGTTGCTGAACGACATTAGGCATTGAATACAAAAGCATAAGCGTTGAAATATCAATTGATTTTTGTCGTAACTGTTCTTCCACATTATTACCGCCCAACAAACCAAGTCCACAGTCCAAAACTTCCAGCATTGTCGTAATCATCGAATCCAATGGTGTTATAGTTGGTACTGCTGTATCAGCTGTTGTGTAAGCAGAACCTGTATTCCCATTTGCCGCTGTACCAGACGCTGACGTTGCTACTGCACTCGAAACATCATCAGACTCTTCGGGCCAGCCAAAACTGTCTTTTGTCTTTCCATACACCTTGATACTGTCTAGCATACCCACATTTTCTGGGTCTAATGATGGGCCAAACAAAAGAACCAATTTCTTATCGCTCTGTAGACTTTCTTCACGCGTCAATGGTATATCAAACCAACGTGGGCGCAAAGCTGGTGTTATGATTAAACGGCCTAGAACGGTTACACATGGTGGTGCTCGAATTGGATCCTGAGTGGCAGTTAGAATACGTACACCGGTCATGACCATATTAGCATCATTGTTTGTTATCTCCAGTGTAAAACCTGTCGTTCGTGTTGAGGCCACATAAAGTCCAGTTGAGTTCAGGCGATGTTTAAGTTGCTGATGATTGTAAATTTGCAACAGGTCATTTCCTCCATACTCAACGTCATTTAAATGAGTACAATGTTCGAAAAAGTCTATAGGAAAGGACAGCGTTGCTGGAGCGGCACCAAATTTACTGCTGGTATTTCCACCAGCAACACCACCAACACCACCTCCTGGTGTACTTCCTTGTGTAGACTTTGCTCCGAATATTTTTTTGCTGCGTCGCATGGTTTTTGGCTGAAAAGTTTGGTAAAGTGGATTTGCAATTGGCTGTACTTCTGCCGACAGCCAGTAGTTTGTGCAATCCGGATTTGCAGCAAAAATGCGCAAACTTCCATCTTCGCACAGTAACAGCAATGTGGTTTTCTCCTGGCCAGAGGTTGTGTGTCTTATGGCCACCATGTCCATTATCTTTGACTTGGCATTGTTGTACTTGATCTCCTGCATGACAATACCTTCTGGCGTTAACATAAACACAACCGGATTATTTGACTGATTCATCATAGCAAAAACCAGTCCTGGATGTCCGGCCACTTCGGTCCATTGCATTAACGCTTGCGTGGTAACCTTTGTTGAGTTCTTAGAAGCCGGTCCCGTTTGTAATTGCATTACACACTTAACTCCTTTATTGACATCGGTCAGTGGTGCCATGAAATTTCGTCCAACTGTGTAACTGAAAAACAGTATCTGCAACAAGTGTGAGTAATAAATGGATGCACCACCTTCTCCAAGAGATCCTTTGCTCTCAAATATTAATGGATGCTCAATTTCAAGTGTATTAGTAACATAGAATGCACCATGTTTGGCTAGGCTTTCATCGATTAAAGGTTGCGTGTAAATGTATCCGGATGATGCAAACAAGAGCAAATAGTACGTACCAGACTGATAGACAAACGTACAGTCACGAATCTTTCCACTTGGTACAACAAAATAATATTGTGGACTATAGGTGTCTTCGGCAAGCTCATAGATTTTAACATAATCACATGTGATCAAAGCCAGCATACTCTGAGAACCCGGTAACCATAGGGCACGCTTTATAAAGTTTCCAGTTTCTAATTGTGGTGATATAACAATGTGCTCATTTGCTGCACCGCTGCTGGAAAAAGTTAGAATGTGACACTCTTTTAGACCACAAACTGCCAAAAAGTCTTCATTGGCAGGATTTGATGCCAACGACATTATTGTACATGGTATAGGAGCTGATGCTAATCTCGATAGTGTTAACTTCTTCTTTGCAGCATCGGCTTGTTTTAAAAGCGCTGATAACTGCAGAATTGTTACTTTACCCTTTTCATGGGACACAGCTAAATGTTGACGCTTTCCATGAACCGAAGATAGGCAACAGAGTCCTACGCGTCGTACCATATTTGTAGCAATCAGCTGACGAATTGTTTGTGCTTGGTCACCAACATAGTTTGAGCGAACATTTTCAAATGCTCCTTCCTGTGAACCGAGTGTGGCCAACATTAATTGATCGCTGATAGCAAACGTTTTGTCCGGTTGGTGTAAACGTTCTAATGCATTCTTTGCACGCAAATGACAACCGACCGTTGAGAATTTTGCACAGTTTTCCTTGATATCCGGCATTAGGTATTCAAAAAAGTCCAAAATGCTACGTACTACAGATTTCCATTGATCTGGGTTTCGAAGTGAGTCCTTGGACACTTCAATCATCTTAGACATATGCAATGCCTTGCACATGGTTTTTTCAGACTCATTCTTGCTTTCGATTGTTGCTGACAGTTTCGGAGGTGATGAGGTCCGACGACGTGGATCACTTGAATCCGATGTCAAAGGTTTCGTATGTGTATTTGATGTTTTAGCAGCTGATGTACTTGTATCCGGTCCAGATGCTGTACGTTTGTTCAGTGCAAGACAGGTTCCGTCATCCTTAGCACCACAATCGCAAAAAAAGTTTCCGTGTTTGGCGTAGCTGATATCATGGTTCTTGTGACATACACGAGCACACACTGAGCACACACCAACACCATCAACCATTTTACAGGTGTGACAGTGATACCAGTGCTGGTTCATGAATTCTTTCTGTGTAACCGAGTACGTACACAATTTCGAGACGAGACTATCTTCGTCAGAGTCTTCAATTGCACTATCATCATCTTCTCCAGCTTGTTCGTCGGACAGATCATCGAAATCTGGTGTAGGCTCATCTTCCCATTGAGGACTCAATTGGCTACTTCCATTGTAGCCAAGACCCTGTAAAAGATCTACCATGTATCGCAGCAAAGCTGTAACATTATCAAAGCCAATTACACTTTGTGCTGGTTTCTCAATCAAAGATTTGTCTAGCACATGATTTTTGGACATATCAAGCCAATCTACGGTAGCAGCAAAAAGAGATGCATGCCCTTTGCCTTGACCAGCATCGGCTAAAGTTACCATCACTTGCAGTAAATCCGAAAATTCCAATGCTTCTGTAGAGTGAGTCAACAGATTATGACCTAGCTGAACGAGGGCTTGGAACAGAGCACTGGAAACATTATGCAATAAATGATTTTCAGCTACAATGTATTTGGTAAGAGTCTGCAAGAGCCGAGCGTTTTTTTCAATGCATTCTTCGTTGGGAGAAACCGAATCGGAACGGTTTGATGTAATACTCGTTCCGGCATGCCAAACACTGGAGGCCAAACCAGCAGCTCCAGCAGAACAATCGTAGTCAATCTCCATAGCATTCGGGTCAAGATCAAGCTCAGATGCCGGTATAATCTGATCGGATATACTCGGAATAGCCGAAACTGTTGCCATGTTCGTTGGTGTTTGAACGTTACTCGATCCAGCACTTGATATTACATTAACTCCACCGGGTCCCAGTAAAATGTGGCTTAACCAATTCTTTAAACGTAAATTGTCGACCGTAGCCAATTCCGATACACACACGCACAATTCCTTTATTTCAAACATAGATCCTTTTTTCTCGGACACTTGGAATAACTTCTCGAAGAATTGTAAAACTTTGGTTGAATACAATTGTGTCAGAGAGGTGTTTGTAAATGATAAAAGTAATTCCACTAAACTGCCGTTCTCACGATCGTAAAAGAAACCGTGCATTGCCTGTAGACCCATTGGTTTGTCTAGCATTTGTTCCCAAAACGATAATACGTCATGTAGAAAGCTTTCATCTAGACTTACGTTGCGTCGTTGCTCAGATGCGTCTGTGTAATCAATCAAAAGACGATAACTGTGCTTCAAAATATTGGTGTATGCAAGTAATTCAAATGCATTCGTATAGTGCTCTCGTGCACTTAGCAAACGCTCCACACACTGATTTGCAATCTCGTACAGGTATTCGGTACGTTTGTCGAATAGCATTGGAATTAGAAGGTTACTCAAGCGTTCGTCCATGGTTGCATCATTTTGACAAGACGGAATTAAATAGTAAATTAAATGTACGATAGACTTTAGCGTGTGCTTCAGTGAAAGTAGAATTGAGTAGGTCGGATGTTTGAAGACTTCGTTGAGATGTGAATCGATGACAGTAAGTGTGTGCAATTCTACGTGTACTGTGGAGGCGGCCATGTTATCCTCACTGGAAACGGATAAAGTTTTTTGCCATTCAACTAGAACGGCCTCTTTGTCTAAAGCCGTAATGATTAAAGAGAACTGCTTGACCACGTCCGAAAATATGTTGTTTTTTAAACCAGTTATGCAGAACAGTGACTGCATTAATGGTTCAGCAAAAGCACCCGTTAGATTTGTAGACATTGTTTTACTATAGAAATTATAAATATTAGAAATGTTGCATTCAAAATATATTAACTGAGTACACTTACAAAATACAATCTTTAATTGAATCGGCGGCATCAAGAAGCTTATTCATGAGATCCTTGCTGAGATCCTCGTTACTAAGTACAGATTTGAGAATATCACTTTCTTCTATGTTTGTCGGAGAGCCATCGTTTGTGCCAATTCCACCGGACAATTCTGATGCAGACGAAGCAGTTGATGTTGAATATTCTGAAACAGTTGTTGAAGCGCTATTGCTCGACACATTACTATTACTCTTCTGCACTTTTACTCCTTCCCATTTGTTCCAGTAGATTGCATACAAATGCGAAACTAGAGCGTCCAGTAAGATTACCTTAGACAAACGGGCATTATCTATAAAAAAACAAACGTAACATTTATATACAATAAAACAAAAAAAATAACAAAAACACTTACGTATTTGAAAAGTTTTGTTGAACGACTCGAGTCCCATAATCGTTTGCTTTATACTATATTGTATATCTGAAACGTGAACTGTAATCTTGCGCCATAATGTTTCCGCATATTGTGTGTACATGCCTTGTTTCACCAGACTGTTAACAATAAGATAGTTTGAAGCGGCCACTGGATGCAAACAACGCACGGCCCACACAAGCATATGTAGGTTTGGTACTTTATCTTGCATCAGAGCTTCTACGTGTGGTGTTGACGGTGGCAATCCCAACAGTAATTTCCAGCACAAACTAAAACAGTAGTTCACCGAGCACATTGTCTGGAAGGGAACTTTGGCTGTACAAATATCGGTGACAGCCAAGATATCGATGAGAGCATCCACCAGCAATGGGTATTTCAATTTATCCGGTGTGCACAATATAAAATTCCATGCTAGACCATCGAGTTTAAATTCCTGCTGAACCTTAGTGTCAATCAGTGTTAGTGAATAAAATTTTGGCCGAACGCCTGAGCCGTACTCTGTAGCATGTTTACGATATTTATCCTCAATATCCTTGCGATAGAATGACATCATCTTAGATTTGTTATTTGTATCCGCTGGTTTTTGTGCAGGATCCATTGTAATCAAACTGAATAGATTCCAGCGTACTTGTTCTAGCAAAACGGTTGGTGCCGTATACAAATGCTTCATGAGATACTCCAAAAAGAGCAACAGTCTCGATAACAACACAACCTGGCTGTCTCGCAAAGGTTTCTCCGGTGTAACACTTCGACAAACTTCTGCACAACGAATCACGCCTCCGGCTGTCAGCAGGAGTACAGACTTTTTCTGCATCAAATTTAATGAATGGAATAAAAACAAAAGTAATTGTGCGTGCTCTACGTTTAAGTCATCGTACTCGGTATCGTTTGTCTGTGATACAGAGCAAACACCCTCTACTAATGTGTTCACTAAACGATGCCAAACTGACAAACAGGCTGCTTCCTTTTCTTGCGATGGTTTTAATAGCAAAATCTGCACCAACACGGATAGAGTACGTGAGTACACCTGCAGTGGCCAAATATTTGAATCCTGTGTCCACGGGGATACGCCCAAATGCAATAGTAATGAAGATTGCAATGTCTCACTGATCAGTCCACCAGAAATTAAATTATGCAAATACTTTCCAAGTGCTCCGGCAAATTTGACCATGGAACTTTGCCATTGTGCACCGCACATTGCGTCGGGTTCACCACGAGCAGCATCACGATCCAAGTCCTTCAGAATATTGGCAAGCAGAATCATTTGCTGTTCGCTTAGACCCGATTTTACGTATTTATTTAAAAACTTATGATTTGTTCCAAGGGCAGTGTCCAAGAATGTAAAAATGTTTGCAGATAATTCAAGGTATTCGTGAGGTTCATCTTTGGCTGGTACAATAGTTCCACCACGTTGTAGCTCTGCGGATTTCTCTTGAGCTGTTATATCGGGCGCGTTCTCTTTGAGTTCTGGCGAAATGGTCTCCTTGAACCAAAGTCCAAGGTAGCTTTCTTCTTCGTCATCTTCGGACTCTGAGTGATCCGAACAGGAAAACGTATCATTAAAGTATGTCGTAGAATCACTGAAACTAATTGGATCACCATCTTTTTTGATCTTGACACGTTTCAAATTGCACGCTTTTCGGTACGATACAGTTGCCAGAAAAGTAAGTAATTGTTGCATAGTTGCACAATTAAGTACTTTTACAATGCGTTGCATAGACGAGTACTGTCCCAAGATGTCTAAACCTGCTGGTTCAGATAATTTTTCCAAGCCAGTTGCATCATCTGAATTGAACTCAATCTTTAGATCATCAATTAGTTCGGTAAGCAATGTCAAACTGTGACTAGCAATAGCAGCATTCATAACACCAAAACCTTGCTGTACTTTAGATAGATTTACACGCCCGGTTGTTGATTGCTCTGTACCGCGGGATGGGCTCTTGCTTTTTGATGTATCTTCAAATGATGTTGATTGTCCACGACAACTGCTGCTGCTGCTACTGCCAGACGCACCTACTGCTCCTTGAATGCCGGATATCAATAACCAAGCACCCATGCATAGATGATTCTGATAAATGTGACTTCGTGTATAATTGAATATACTTCCAACCGAACTGTATATCTCTAAGCATTTATCCACACATATGCGTGCGGGATCATCAACGTTAGATTCATCAGCATCGTTTGTCTGTGACGTACCAGCTGCAGACGCCGTCGTACCAGCACCAGTGCTCGACTTTTGCGAGCTACTGTTCGACATACTCAAGACACTGCCCGAAATCGATATCATAACAGCACAATATAGTGCTGACATAGCACATTTAGACAAATGCATTATTTTACTCGGAGTTAGTGGATCCAGAATTGGCATAGAGATGGCCATCGATAGATATCCAATTTCCGAATACATTTGTGCCAATGAGTTCTTGATCAATGCGGCGTCAGAGTGTAAGAGTGGCAAGAATAACGGTTTTCCTTGTAGTGTAGTATCCTCGTAGCGCATAAAATAGTATACCAACATGGGTAGACATGTACAAACACGCAACATTATATCGGCAGCATTTAAAGCGATCATAAGTTCTATATTTCCCTTTACAAACATCAACTAAAAATATTAATAAAATGTTAATAAGTATTTAAATCTGATACATTTTAATGTTTTTTATACCGAACAGTCCGCTTGATCTTCGCTGAGTAGGTTCCAATTGCATGTAGTCGTCTTTCCAAGTGGCGTGGTCAATTGATTCAAAATAACAGTTGATAGATCCGAACGCGAGTGTTTCATTTCGACTTTATTGTTTTCTTTTTCAGTACCTAAATTGTATTAAAAGTTTTAAAATATATATATATATATATATCGTTTATATAAATATTATTTTACCGGTATTTGCCATTTTAGAGTGTTCCGGGTATTTGATAGCTTTCAGCGCTGACGTAACCATAATAAAATCGAAGTAATCATTGTGTTTATCTTGATTGCGGGTTCCGCATAGACTCTTCAGTGCGGGAAAAAACAATGTGTAATCGGGATTGCTTGAAGTATCCAAATTGGTCAGCATGTATCGAATGATAATGCTTGAAGCCTCCATAACCTGGGGCATTTGGCTTTGACATACTATTAAAAAAATGTATAGATGTTTTTATTCGTTTGTGAATCATCATAAAACCAATGATGCTCCACATTTGCAACACGTACATGGGGGCCATGACAATATTATTGCAAACAAACATCGGCGTATTTGTTTGTATTATATATTTGTATATGTTTTGTATACTTACTCGAACTGCATAGTCCACTCAAAACGTGAGCGGCGAGTGCCACCAAATTTGAGTAGAAAAGGTTAAAGGATTCATCGTGATCCAATATATCATTTTCACTGAGAATAAAATAGAAATATACATTTTTTGATTTTTACAACAAAGAAAAAAAGACGTAATATAAAAAGAATGTTGGTAGCCATTTTGAAGCAAGAAAAATATTAAAATACTGCTGTAATATTAGAAATATTAAATAGATTTTTTGAATTTTACCCTTTTATAATAGCTTTTGCTAAATTCAGCACGTCCGCTTTGTTAGGGGTTGTATAATTTCCATTAATTATTGGTTTTATTATAGACGACCAGTCTACACCTCCACTGATAGCAGCCATTTTGAATAGAATTCAACTTTTTCTGATCAATAAATGACAGCTTACAGCTGACAGCCCAAGAGCTAACATAACATTCGTTAAATTTAACGAAAACGTAAACAAAGAAATTGAACACTAGATGTCGTATTTAAAATTCGATGATCCTTTCAGTGACAGGCAAACTATACCTTGTAAAAATCTCCCAAAATCTCTTTTCTCTCTTCTTCTCTTTGTGTTTTTGT